>CAIGQW010053321.1:9592937-9619736 GCA_903798125.1 Danio choprae
CTACTGTATATATTATGCTCAGCAAGAATGGATGTGATGGCAAAGCTGAATTGTCAGCAGCCATTACTGCACTCTTCAACATCATATGATCCTGAAAATCAATCTGATAGGATTCAAGAACAGTTGCTTAACATTATTGCAAACAGCGATCCAGGAATTTCCCAGGAATGCTAAAATAGAAAAATAACTAAATTTGACACAATTTCTGACACTATTGATCAAATTATTATCTCCCTTACTCAATTCCCTGACAGCATATTGTGAAAGGAGACAGGATTCATTTGTCACGCATTCACCAAAGAATATACATTTATAAAACCAGCTCTCCCTTGGCCATGTTTTATTGTACATACAGTAGCTGTACAGGATAATATTGGACTATTGATCCTGTCATTAGCAGTGCTCCTCTTTGCAGAATACAGTACCAGTGAAAACAGTGCCAGTTAGATCTACTGCCAATGGAAATAGATGCGTTTGATAGAAATACATTGGCATTAATAACAGCGGTTATGAAAGTATCTGTGCTATATTTGTTACACAATGTTTAAGCAATAGCTTCAATCAAGCAACAGTAAAGCACAGCAAAACAACGCAGAGAGACCTGTTATGTAACTCAAAGCTGTCCTTGTTGTATCCATTGACTTCCACACAGAACATCATATCCAACCTACCCATGCATATTGAGCACAAAGGGTATTAAAACCTCACTATTTAACCTTTAACCACTGAAATACACAATACACTTTAATATACTGAAAACTATTATTCTGAATGGTTTAACGTATGTAACTATACATATTAATTCCGCATAATATTAAACAAAACAAATACAACAAATAGAAAACAAATAGAATCTGTTGTCATATATGAAAGGTGTCTTCTGGCATAAAGTATTATTAATGATGCTTTAAAATAAATCAACCATTTTAACATTGAATTACATCCATTAAAACGTGTCATGTTATTGTGAGAACTAGTAATGACTCACCCACTGCAGCAAAACAGGATGGTCGACAGATCACAGGATCTCGTGCCAAATAACCATATGAATTTAAATAAATCGACAGTTTTAAAACCAGTAAAAAGCAAGCGGAAGGGAGGACAGATGCGTCATGCTAAAATTCAAAGCGGAGAGCAGCTAGAATTGAATCGCTCAGCTGATTTCCACCAAACAGATCATTTGTGTACACTTCCTGATGGGCGGAGGGGTGCAAACCACGCGGAGATGGCACGAGGGGTGTAAAGAGGACTTACCTTTAATTGTACTTTTTAAATTATAGATTTCTTTCGTTTATTTTAACTAATTTTTAATCTAGTTTCCGTTACGTGTTGGGCTAAAGAAGGACATTCGTAACAGATCTACATTCTTTGTCAGCTTCACCCCCGTTCGTTGGTATCTTCCAGGATGTCATCTGTTTACTTTTCTCGCACCAAGCTGTCACATTTTACAGTGGCTGACCATAATCATACCGTTAGTAGTGATAAAAGCGCTTTACAGACTATCAGGCATAGTATACCACCCCCAAGTTGCACCATAAATTTTGATGCATTTTAATTAGAATCAAAAATGGATGGATGATTGATAGAGATTGTCAGATAGAGGGATGATCTTTTGTAATTAATTCTCCCACTAGACCTCCCACTTAAACGTGGTCTTTTCGGCATAGTACAGTATAATATGATGAGTATAGTAATAGCATAGTATAATAAATTAATTTTTTTGAGCTTCCCATTCTGTCCCGTACTCTATGTATGCCCACCTAAAAACCCAAGTAATATATTTGCACTACGTAGGCCTATTCATATTGAACGTGCTAAAATAGCAATATTTTGAGAAGGGACCTTTTTTTTTTAAACCTTGTTTTTACTTCTTTCTGTTGTATCAGGCTATGCTGAAATGCTACTTACTGAGTCCACAAAAAAGTATACAACACCAACAGACTGCATTACATTTTTCTTATTGTATAAAATTGTATAATATTGTTTTTTCCTATTATTTATTGTGTTTTCATAGATATACAGTGTGTGTGTGTGTGTGTGTGTGTGTGTGTGTGTGTGTATTAACTAAAATAAGTCAGGCTCAGCGGCAACATGGTGGCTCAGTAGTTAGCACTGTCACCTCACAGCAAGAAGGTCGCTGGTTCGAGTCCTGGCTGGGGCAGCTGGCATTTCTGTGTGGAGTTTGCATGTTCCCCGTGTGTTCATGCGGGTTTTCTCCAGGTGGTCCAGTTTCCCCCACAGTCCAAAGACATGCGGTATGTGAATTGAATAAACTAAATTGGTCATAGTGTATGAGTGTGTATGGATGTTTCCCAGTACTGGGTTGCAGCTGAAAGGGCATCCGCTGTGTAAAACATATGCTGGATAAGTTGGTGGTTCATTCCGCTGTGGCAACCCCTGATGAATAAAGGGACTAAGCCGGAGGAAAACGAATGAATGAAGTCAGGCACAGCTAATTACCTTACCTGACCATCAGCAGAAGTTTTAGCAGTCTTGAGCCTTCGGGTCTGTAACACAATGCTCATCACACAGCTAAAGCTTAACCAAATTTCGTTCATGCAACTAGACAAATGATGCCACAGCCACGCACACACCAGCAAATTTACAAAAAAATTGTGAAAAAGAAAAAAACAAACAGTCCAGTCAAAGTCCAAAGCTCATCCTGACTGAAATGCTAGGGCGAGAGATGTGTAAATTAAAAAAAAAAAAAAACTCCAAAACTCTGAGACTGATAAGTTCATACAGTAAATGATCAAAAAAAGAAAAAGTAAATCCTAGGGTGTCCTAAAGCTGTTAATCCCATGCCTTTTATGTCTTAGCTTTATTTGGTTAAGTAAATAATGACACACACAGTGTGAGATGTCATGTGCTGTTGTTCATCTGAGGTTTTATTAAGACATGCCAAGAATCATATAGGTTTACATTGTTAACACAGAAAACCATGAAATTCAATAGGGTGTCCTAGCTTTTTCCACATGAATTTTTACATGCTTCCATGGTTATGCGAACAAACCATATTTAACTTACAGCTGTTCAGTTCGGTTTTCACTGACTTTGCATTGCTGAAACACTCAGCAGGCTGACCAAATGAATACCAAAAAGATGAGATCTTCACTATTAGCAAGAAAATGTGTTCATTCTAAATTTGTTGAATGAAAAAATAATTAGACAAGTTAAAAAAGCCTTTACATGCTTAGCAATTAAAAACAGCACTCATGTGCACCTACATATTTCTGCAACTTGCCTTCATCAGGGTGACATTGGTTTCTAAAATATTACAATGTCAGTAACTCACTCAAGTCCCCCATAAAGCTGATCATCCACAAAAGACAAATGTGGTTCAACACTGCAGCCAAACTGCTCTTCAATTCAGGGTAAAACCCACTGTGTAAGAGCAAACCTCTCATCAGTTGTGTGGACAGAGAACTGGTTCAAAGTTCACTTTAACGGTGAAAGCAAGTTAAATTTGGATCTGATGGGAAACGTAATGTTTGTCATCAAACTGGTTAAAGACTTAACCCAAAGCGTGTGCAGTGGAAAATCCTTAGTGACAAAGTTAAACCCAATACAGTCAGTGAACTGTGGAGGAGTCTGAAGAGCTGATAAATATTACAGAAGAGCAGTGCGAGAGATGTCCTGTGAGAGGCTAACTGCATCATTTTAGTTTTTCACAAAATAATGCTTTTTTTTTAAAGTGCTGTTTATTTTGTAATCATTGTTCTACTAGGATGGTATAGCCACACCTAAATATCCTTCAAAAATTAAATACACAATTAAAAAAATTAAAAATTCTTGGGATTTAAGAATTTCAACTTTTTTATTCTATAAAATAAAAGTTTGATGAAATTAATTTATTTAAATGATAAATGACACTTTTATTCAAAACCTTTTTGTATAATTCATACTTTAAATGCATCCAAGAGTCTAATTCATTCATTCATTTTCACTTCGGCTTAGTCCTTTTATTAATCTGGGGTCGCCACAGCGGAATGAACCGCCAACTTATCCAGCTTATGTTTTACGCAGCGGATGCCCTTCCAGCTGCAACCCATCTCTGGGAAACATCCATACACACCCATTCACACACATACACTACGGACAATTTAGCTTACCCAATTCACCTGTACCGCATGTTTTTGGAGTAGTGGGGGAAACCGGAGCACCCGGAGAAAACCCACGCCAACACGGGGAGAACATGCAAACTCCACACAGAAACGCCAACTGACCCAGCCGAGGCTCGAACCAGCGACCTTCTTGCTGTGAGGCGAACGTGCTACCCACTGCGCCACTGTGAGGCCCCCAAGAGTCTAATATGATTGAAAAATTTGACTGTTCACTTAAAGTATCCATTTTCTGAACTTTCTGTTGCTGAGCGATACTATGAAAACACCAGTAAAACATTGCTAATAACAAGAAATGTTTACTTATAGGATCATGTGATGCTGAAGACTGGAATAAATTGTAAACTTAAAATGTAATGTTTCACAATACAATTGGTTTACTTTATCTGATGATATCAACACAGACAACCATACTGTTCTAAAAAAAATAATCCAGATATCAGAAATGGACACATCAGCAAAGATAAACAGAAATTAGTTCAATTTGAGTGTACTAATCAAAATCAAACTCAATTTATGGCGCCCTCTTGTGTTTACCAAATACAATGACCATCAGAAATGGTTGTTGAGAATGTTGAGTAGGAAAATAAAAAAAACCAGCAGGTGTTTATGAAACACAAAGTAAAGTGAAAGCATAACGGCAAATATACATTAATTAAAATTAATTAAATTAATTTTTTTAAATGAAAGGAAACGTTAAAGGGCGAGCACTACCTCGAGTCAAAATGTGTGGAACAAACTCTCAGGGAGAGTAAAAAAAAAAAAAGAAAGAAAGAAAACCCCACATTTTAAATGTTACATAATATTTATTAGGAACACAACTGGACAAAGTCATTCATCTACACAATAGCAGAGAGGTTGTTCGTTCTTCACCCCCTGAATGTTGATTTGATTAGGTCTGGTCAGTCCACAGGACTTAGGTATCCCTGATCAGCTTGGTGAGCTTCTGGATCTTTGTCTTAGTGGACATGTCCACATACTTATCACCAATGCTCACGATCATGCCGCCAAGGATTGAGGCATCAGACTGTGGAAAGGAAGTCGTCACTTTAAACATCTTTATCATATTAGGATCAATAACAGAAATTTATAGAAATAATCAATTATTTTGGGTGCTCATTGTCAAGGAGGTGCAGATGAGACAAAACAAGAAATTGAGAAAAAAGTGACAAACTCTTACGTGTGTAATTCAGAGACAAAAAATATGCCACAAATGAAATCTATGAAATGCAAATTATCCAATAATTTCAGATTTGTACCTTATAAACACCCCCCTAATTCTCTTTCAGCATATATAATTAGCAGTCAGCATTTAAATCCTTTGAGTTACAACAACTGCTTAGATGTCCACTATATACTCTGACAAAAAATAAAACATGCATTAAAGGGTTTTGCTATATTATATTTAGGCCTGTCAAAATAATCAATATATTGCCTTTTGCAGAATTTACATTAAATTATAAAACAAAGGTGAATTTTCTATTGATGGTCTAAATGAGCTGTTTCAAAGTTATACATGCAACACCAGTGTAAACATTTATGTAAGGACATTTAAATATTCTTTAAGAATGAGAGTTTGTCCTATTTGTTCTGCAGAAAATGTTCTTAAAATGACAATAACATCACTTATTGCAATCATTTTGGTAACAACATATTACACAACAAAAATAATTTATCGTGACAGGCCTAATCATACCCAGTAAATAGCTAATATGAAGTAACTGGCATGTTACATCATAAATTAAGATTTAAAATTTTTTAAAAGACACATTAAAAAAAAAGAAAAGAAAAAAAAGCACCTTCAGACTGAAAATAAGGCCACCCTCTGGAACAAATACACATACCTTGGTCTCAAGCTTGATGGTCTCTCCCTTTGCAAGGAAACCATTCAGTGCCACTTTCAGCTCTGCAAGATTAGCTTCATCCAGAGGCTGTTCAGACATTTCCAATTGAAAATATGCACATTTATAAATATATATTTATAAATAAATAAATAAATAAATAAATAAATAAATATATATATATATATATATATATATATATATATAGAAAATGCAAGTCAAGTTTGACAAAAATGGTTTAACTCAAGATCAATGAAAAAAGATATATATAATGATTAGTCAGACCACAAGACATTTAATTTAAGACTGATAATGAAGTTATAAATAAGCAAGCAAACTAACTCATAACGCTTACCTGAGCAGTGGTGACTGAGCATGTGACCTCTCCTCTGTGGGCGCTCATCATTTTGCTAAAAGCTGCGATGACATCAGGGGTCAAGTTCAAGCGGCCATTTTCTGATAGGACATCTGTGGATATAAATAATTAAAACAAACATAAAATATAATCCATAAAGTGCTTAAGGCAACAAAGCAAAACAATCTATATTTATCTTTTAAACATATTAGAAAATTTGCACAGTAGTTCAACCTGGATAATACAGAAAACTCACTGATGAGGTTGATGGTTATGGGGGAAACTTTAGCCTTGGTCAAGGCATCCACAAAAGTCTTCTGTTTGACAGAGCGCTTGACATGGGGGTTCATCACAACACCTGACAGCTTAGGGTCCTTAATTAGGCTCTAGGAAGTGGGGAAATGAGTATTGAATATGAGAACTGATTCAAGCATTGTGTAAAAAGTAGAATCTAAAAGAAATATTGACAGGGAAACTCACGGACACACGTCCAAGTTCCTGTTCCACCTTGTCGAGGCTCTTCTGCTTGCTGGCAGCAGAGAAGAGGGCAGTAGCATAGCGCCCCTCAACCCCATAGACCTGGATAGGGGGCTGAAAAAATATACTACCATAAAAATACAGCCTGAGGTATAAAACAGATTTATTTAGTCCACAGCAGTCTACATTAATACATAAACATACAAATATTTTAAAAAATGTATATGACCGTGAGCACATTGGTAAGTACATAAGTCTAAATGCAGAATCAAAAATGAACAAATAGATGTACCATTTGTAAACTGCTCAAGCATTAAACATGTAACTTTTGCTGGACATTGAACTATTGGAAAGAGTTTTTATTTCAAGTTATGAAATATTCATTTTGCGTCAATGACACATTTGAATGCATTATTATTATTTACCCTGATGAGTTTTGCTGCTGGTCGGATCACTGAGGTGCTAAATTGACGCACCTGCATGGAGAGGGGAAAAAAAAGTCAAACATACATATGGTCTGTGACCCTCTGCCTCCCAAAACCCACTACACTGCATGATATGATGATTTTAAAAACACACGTTCAGTCACATTTTCAGAGCTGCAGACTTCAGATTAGCATTAAAAAGCAGAAACTTATTTGGTGATCACTGTCCTTTTCAAACAATAAATAAACGCTTACACTTCAAAAGGTAAGACGCTAATTAACATTATTTACTATATAAACGTTAACGAATTACAAGTGCACACGGTTTGAATCACAGGCTATGTTGCGGATTCGACACTGCCTGTCAAGGCCTCGCTTAGTTTCCAGACATATCATCTTCGTTCTAACCGGTCAAATATTTACAATTCTTAAAGATTACATAGTGTTAAAAATACAAAAGCAGCCATTTATTGATTTTCCATAAAGCGAGTACAAGGTTTTCAGAAAGTCATACCTGCAGCCCTACTCCAAGCGCTGCCATTTTCTCCTGCGACTGTGTAGGTCAAAAGAACTGCGCATGCGTACAGTTCTGCGATGAAATACGAGAGTTGCGCTCGTGCATTATGGGTAATGTAGGTTGTCAGATCAGTGGAAAATTACTCTGACAAATGACTGGATTAGTTTGGAGAAAGGCTTAAAGTATATAACTTCTCCCTTTTCTTTGTGTCAATACATTATTTACCCCTACATAGCCCAACATTTATTTTATTTGCTAGCAAATCAAATCATTTTTAGATTTGCCAAACAGTAAATAGCTTACTGGTACAGAAAGCTTGGAAACATGTTAATGATCTTTCATTTAATTTGATTTGGATTCAAATAATAATTATTCTAATTATAAAACAATGAATAAAAAAATATTCAAATAAATAATCAATAAGTTCATTACAATAAATAAAAATGCTTAGAACAAATATCATTTAGATGAAAATGAATAATAAAACAGTTACTAAAATGTACAAATGAATGTATAAATAACTAATGCTTAAAACACACACACACACACACACACACACACACACACACACACACATACACACACACACAAACATATATATTTTTTTAATTATCATTTAGTATTAATATTTAATTTTTATAATATTAATTTCCCACAGCCTAAATGTGTCTTTTTACAATAATTGTATATTTGTATTTTAGAATGTTACTTTCCACGTGAGGTTGATCACATTTGGTGATTCATGGCATCCAAAAGTTTAAAACACCTGTTAAAAGTTCTTAACATTCAGTCTTGCTTATTACTAATTGCTTGCTTATTACTTTCTACAAATATTACATATTTGCTAATTTTATGTTTAGACATGACAGCCCTTGTTCATCAAGGCCATTACCTCATCTCATTATGAATAACACCTTTATCTTATATTTGGCAATTTCATACTGCACTTATTTCTTCTGTTTATTCTGTGAAGATACAGCTTACCACGTGAGCAGGGAGGTCAAATGCATATGACATCATCTTGATCCACTAAATCATCTTGATTATCTTGAACCTTTCACCCACATTTAGGATATCAATAAAGATTAAACATAAGCAACGAGCAGTGTTTATGTTTTATTTCAGCTTCAATTGTTGGTGCACACTTCTGCACTGTCACAAGATTGTGACGACTCGTGTTGGATCCATTGGTGACAACCAATGGATCTGTTACAATATATAGCCAGTTCCCAATAACGAGGCTATAAAATCTATTGCTATATGTTTAATGAAATGATAGCATGCATACAATAAAACTATTTGGTAGAGAAACTTCTTAATGAACATTGTAAATCCACTGCTTAGGAGCCTATACGGTGCATTTCAAGATTATTTGTTTGACTGTAAAACATAAAAGGCTTAGGATTAGCCTTCTAAGGACCATGTCTCGTTTAGTCATGGAGGTTTGATTGTGGCTAATGAAGCATGATTTATGGCAATTTCCAGTAAATTAAGGGACTACAAGAGGTAATAATTCATGAAAGAAAAGCTTTCATATGAGGTCATTTGTTTATGACATATAGTATCATTCTGCTGTCCTTTCTGTTAACTTCAGTCTTCTATAGGCATAGTTGTATTGTTTTGTTGTATTTTTAGTGTTGTGATGTTTGTTGAAGGCTTTTAAAAAATGTGCTGGTCATAATGTGTACAGATGTCTAAGCAGAAAGCATGTATGTGCACAGACAATACAAGCTGCAAAACAAATCTTAATAAGACATACAAGCTGTCAAAATAAAAGTCCTACATTCCAACAAAATACACTAAATAATTTCATTCACGTGAGATAGAGGTGAATAACAACAAAAATGATTATGCATATGCTTCCATATAATGCCTAATAAAGTTTTCTTTGGTCCAATGTGAAAATCTAACTAATGTTTATATATTTATAAACTAATATATACCATATTTTTGTGCTACTTTGCTGACATCAATGCTTTTTAGACATCACATCTGTATAATATACTGTGTAAATAGTCTTCCATAAATGACAGAACAAGAATATAGTATGGACGACATGTGACTTGTAAACAGTGTATAGTTTGAAGCAGTTTTGGCACATATAGTGGGCGTGTACTCGCGTATACTCGAGGGCCACGTCACTTTTACACGCCACATTTTTGCAAGGCGTGTGTGCAACGGAAGAAGCGGAGAGGATGGACGTTTATAAAAGAGCGCGTTTGAGGATTTGAACACCATTCATTGCCAAGGAATGAAATCTTACGTTTCTGAACTTATAAAGACCTCTTCTGACAGCGAACATATCTTGTATAGCTGAAGCTGTCAGCAACTGATGTGAAGGATCACCTCGGCTGAAGCTGCTCGTTCATTCCGAGAACGCGTCGATCAATTTTTTTTCCAAGACCATAATAACATACAAATGGTAAGTTGTTTCTCGAGAGTATTAGTCAAACAGGAATCGAAAAAATTACTGAACTAATGATCCGAACAGACCTGGGCTTATACAATGACGTTAAGTTATGGAAGCGACGTAAGTTACAAATGCGCCATATTTTAATAATTTATTCATACAGGAGTATGTATTAGCAAAATACAGTATATATCTGATTAATAAACGTTCAGGCTTCTACGTTAAGGTCTTTTAAATGTAATGACGCATGACATACCTTGAATTGAAAGGATTTTTCATGTAGAATTGAGCAAGGAGGTTTGACAGCTCGTCGCCTATTGTTATTTATCGTTAGCATCTAAGAAAATGAATGGTGTCGGAGGTTTACGGAAGAAAGTCGTATAGGTTAGGTTTGAAGACGCACAAAGCACCCTGGGTGTGGATGTCTTTAATACCATAAAACCATTCCTAAATCATCGTTCTGTCGTACTTTAGCGTTGTAGTACGTACGTCTTTACGTGTCCAGAAAATGCTTCTAGAAATTTCGCGAGTCGCAGTGTGTTGTTTAAACGTCGTAAAATTCCACGCACTTCTCAAATGCGACATCATGACAAGTGTCGGTATTTGTTTATCCTTTAGAGGCAGGACACATTTTGTTACCTATGCTTGAAACGTATTGTGTAAGTTAGCTCTCTTTACTATATACTGTCGGTCATTTTTGACTGATGTTATGCTATGTCTACTGTCAGACGTTGTCGTAAAAATTGTTTATTAAAAGTTGTAGTGAGGCGAGTTGGTTTGCAGTGGAAATTTTCCTCCTTGCTCGCCCCTCCTTTTACGCCACGGCTTTCTTTAATATTATTTTATTTCTTGGCCAACCAGAGGATCTGTAAAGAGATTATCCCTGTCTGGCTGGTTGTCGGTAGATTTAAAGGGGTCGTTCATTCAAAAATGAAATTGTCATAATTTACACGTTTACCAGGACTCTCTTTCTTATGTGGATTTCAAAAGGTAACATTAGGGACAATATTACAGACTGACATTCAAGGTCACCATTCACTTTTATTGTTGAGACAAAGACTGTCATCCTGTCTTTCATCTATTTTTGTGGTCTTCAAAATGAATGAGAGTCATAAGTTTTGGAGTGACAAAATAGCCATTGTACAGTTGTAATTATTATTTTAATGTAATAATTCTTCCCCGTGTTGGCGTGGGTTTCCTCCGGGTGCTCCGGTTTCCCCCACAAGTCCAAAGACATGCGGTATAGGTGAATTGGGTAACCTAAATTGTCCGTAGTGTATGTGTGTGAATGGGTGTGTGTGGATGTTTTCCAGTGATGGGTTGCAGCTGGAAGGGCATCCGCTGCGTAAAACATATGCTGGATAAGTTGGCGGTTCATTCCGCTGTGGCGACCCCAGATTAATAAAGGGACTAAGCCGAAATGAAAATGAATGAATGAATGTAATAATTCTTGTCCTGCGTCATACTGCGTATGCAACTCTGAGAGGACTGTGCAATTGAAAATCTCAAATACAGGTAACTTTCCTGGTGGTTAATAATAAGCTTGGCAGTTTAAAAAGAAGGTAAAGAGACGTGCTGGAGTTTTACCATTATGTGGCTTTATTCATGATTGAGAAAAATCAAACTGGTAGTGAGAGGAAATAAACAGAGCAATTTTGTTTGGTAAGGGTTGGGCAAATGGCTCCCAGCGTAACATAGAAAGTTTGCATTGTGCTGTAAGCATAAATCAGTTGCATATGTGAAATGCATTTTGCTTGAGTTACAAAAGCAGTTTCATAGCAATACCAACAGACGGCAGTAGTCACTGCTTTCTGTCATTCCTTCATTTTTTAGTTATTGGGTTTAGCTGATAGTGTGTGATCACATTTCTGCTTTAAACCTCAACATTAATATGAACAAACTGTTTTGATAATTGTCAGGGCTGTTGCAGGCTGACCTCAAGCATGTTGTTAGATGGGATGTTAAGCTCGCTGTTGGGACCCACCAGTGTAGTGTTATGCAATAATCTGCTCTATGATTCACAAGGAATTACTGCCTGAAGTCTGAGCTGGTATAGTTTCTAGATGGCAGAGCTGAGGATTGGGAAATGATGCGGCACATTTGCGTATATCTAAGTTATGCAAGCATTAAACCCAGGCGATAATGACTGGGAGATATGGGAGAGATATAACAACACAGTTTATGTTCAAAACATACATTTCCTGTAAAAAAAGAAATGAGGCAAATTCTGTTGAAAATAAGGTCTCAATAAATGTAGGGGAAACAATTTTGTTTTCATAAAGCTTAGAAGAAGAAACATTTTAGTATTACAATAAATGTTTGCTTGTTGTCATTTTAACATATGTTAAAACGTGAAAAATACAGACTTTGTAACTTTTATTAATCAGCACATTTTTATTATATTTTAATTATATACTGACCATGATATGCTGATGATTATTTTCTTGTTATTTCTGATACTTGTTAAATGGTTAGTATTTAAATCAAGATTTTATATTTTATCGAATTAGATTAAATAATTAATAAATAAATAACTCTATGAACTGAAATGTTGTACTATATTATAATATTTATATTGAAAGCTGTTGCATATTTTGAGATTTGCTTAAAGCTGTATGTACAACAACTGTCTTTTAGAGCTGGGGTAAACAATTGTTCAAGAAATCAATTCTGCATTGATTCTGTGATTTCAAAATGCATCCCTTTTCTCTCTTAAATCGATTCTGAGCTTAGTTTTTAACAGCAGATGACACTAGGGCTAGGCTAGTATTTGGTTTTTAACCATATACTCAAACTCTCACAAAGGTAGAGCTCTTGTGTTCACAAGATTAATGTAAACACAGCTCACTTGTAATTTGCTTAGACCTGTCCTAACTTTATTAGTGATTATTTTAGGTTAGTGGTATTTGTAAGGAATTAGATGCAAGCAGAATATGGCTGTTTGTAAAGCATACATCACCATCTGCTGTTAAAAACTAAGTATAGTGATGCAGTTTGAAATTCTCAGAATGAATGCAGAATTGATTTTTTTGCCACAGCTCTACTGTCTTTATAGTATTATTAGTATTTTTAAAAATGAAGTGATGTAAAGTTAATGTAAAAGTGTAAATGAGAATTCTCAATTATGTACTGTTATCCAATAACAATAAATTCATAAAACATCAGAAATTTACATCTTATTTTTCTAAACTTTTACTGGATATTGTTTAGCAGATAATATCTGTGACAATGTTATAAATAAAAGTTTATTATTTGTGGAGATTTATGGTCAGTGACTAGTAAAATGGAGTAAAAGATGTTTTAGCCTCACTTGATCTAATGCATGCCCTGATTCTCTCTTTTTTTGTTTGCTGTCTTGCAGGAATGCAAACTTTTGCCATTTCTAGACCAGAAGCCAGAGACATCCTCCCCAAAATAACTCTTGTGCTTCATGAGAGCACCGTTGGATTAACAGTCAAATCAAATACCAAACACAGACCAAGTAGAAATTCATCTGACCGATGACAGATGCTTCCTTTCCCTTCTAAAAAGACAGCAACCCAAAGGAATTAGCGATTGTATGTGCATTTGCTAGAATCTTTACTAAAGTAAGCAATTAAGACATTTACTGAAATAATAACGTAAACATGTTAAAAACAGGACCAGCAATGGAGGCGGCGGATATTACAGTTGTTGCACTTTATTTTGTTCTTGTGCTTGTTATTGGCCTGCTCGCCATGTGGAAGGCCAACCACAGCACTGTCAGTGGCTACTTTCTGGCAGGTCGAACAATGAACTGGGCGGTGATAGGGGCCTCACTGTTTGTCAGCAACATCGGTAGCGAGCATTTCATTGGACTGGCTGGTTCCGGTGCAGCAAGTGGTTTTGCAGTAGCCGCCTGGGAGTTTAACGCCCTCCTGCTTCTGCAGCTGCTTGGCTGGGTGTTCATCCCAGTTTACATCCACTCTGGAGTTTACACCATGCCAGAGTACCTCTCCAAGCGCTATGGAGGCAAGCGGCTAAAGATTTACTTTGCAGGCCTCTCACTTCTACTGTACATCTTTACTAAACTCTCAGTGGATTTGTACGCGGGAGCTCTTTTCATTCAGGAGTCTCTTGGCTGGAACCTCTATCTGTCAATCATCTTGCTCATCAGCATGACCGCCTTGCTGACAGTAACCGGTGGACTGGTTGCGGTGATCTACACAGACACTCTACAGGCCGTGCTTATGATTGGTGGTGCACTCACCCTTACCATCATCAGCCTGAACAAGGTGGGTGGTTTGGAGGGGGTGCGGGAAAAGTACATGGAGGCTGTTCCCAATGTCACAGCCATCCTGGCTAGCAGCAACTTTAGCTTTCAGTACACAAACTCCTGTCGAATCCATCCCAAGCCCGATTCCCTCAAGCTTCTACGAGGACCACTTGATGAGGACATACCCTGGCCAGGCTTCCTGTTGGGTCAAACACCCTCATCTATTTGGTACTGGTGTGCTGACCAGGTTATCGTCCAGAGAGTGTTAGCCGCCAAGAATATCGCTCATGCCAAAGGCTCCACACTTATGGCAGGAGTGCTCAAGATCCTTCCCATGTTCATCATTGTTATTCCAGGAATGATCTCACGGATTTTGTTCCCAGACGAGCTGGCATGCATCGGACCGGAGCACTGTATGGCTGTGTGCGGCAGTCAAGCCGGCTGCTCCAACATTGCCTACCCTCGGCTGGTCATGAATGTGATGCCGGTGGGTCTCAGAGGCCTGATGATGGCTGTGATGATCGCCGCCCTCATGAGCGACCTGGACTCCATTTTTAACAGCGCAAGCACCATTTTTACTTTGGACATTTATAAAATGCTGCGCGCACGTGCTTCCTCACGGGAGCTGGTGGTGGTCGGCAGGATGTTTGTGATCTTCATGGTGGCAATCAGCATTGCTTGGGTGCCAGTCATTATTGAGATGCAAGGTGGCCAGATGTACCTGTACATCCAGGAAGTGGCAGGATACCTCACGCCTCCCATTGCTGCTCTCTTTCTGCTCGGAGTCTTCTGGAAACGCTGCAATGAGACCGGTGCATTTTGTGGTGGCATGACTGGCTTTGTGCTTGGCACCACCAGGCTTTTACTTGGCTTTATTTACCGCGAGCCAAAGTGCGATCAACCAGATGAGCGTCCAGCTTTTATCACTCATATCCACTACATGTACATCGCCGCCGGGCTGTTTTGGATCTCCGGGTTGGTGGCTGTGGGTGTCAGTCTATGCACATCACCTCCAGAAGAGGATAGGATCAAGCGGACCACAATGTGGGGATTGAGAGAACTGAAGATGCTAGTTGGGACTGAACGAGAGGAGATGTACAAACTCACTAACGGCAGTGGTAATGGTGTCCTCAAGAAGGATGTGCCTGAGGATGTCCAGAAGGAGAAATGCTTCGACGGGGCTGACATTAAACTTCTTCTGCCATCCCCCTGTGACCAAGATCCCACGACTCCCAGCACAGAGGCATCCACCCCAATGGAGCTGTACGGCAACGGTCACGCAAAGCTTGTGAAAAAGAAGGATGAAAGCAAGTGTGATGATGAGAGCTGCCTGGAAGTGTTTGATTGGTTTTGTTGTCACAAAGAAAAAACGTCTGTCGTCGAACCCAAATTCATTAAAGAAGATGAAGAAACTATTCGTGAAATGCTTCACGAACCTCCTAAGATCAAGCTGTTACTTAACATATGCCTGGTTCTGATCTGTTTGCTGGGTATTTTCATGTTTGTCTACTTCTCATTGTAATGTGAGGTTCGTGCAGTACCGTAAGGCCTGTGTGAAAGTCGACACATTTATATTTTTAACTATTTGTTAATACAAGCCGCCTAGGGTCTGTAATATTTACAGTGTGTTATCTTTCTTTTTATAACTTCCTTTTAGGGACTCAAAATATTTTGAATCATACTGATAATAGAAGTTATTTATTTTTTCTCTTCAGCTCTATCACACCTTAAAATATTTATATTTGAGCTGTTCTTTATGGCATTTTGATGACCAAATGCGTTAATGAAACAGTAGCATTTATATAGCTTGGCACTAGTCTAGCTAAGCTAATGTAGGCTTAGGCTATACTGCTTTTTTTCCTCTGTGAATTTTGCCTTAACATGTGCACTCCTCCAAACCGAATTGAGGTCAGTTGTTTTGCCTCAGGTTATTTCTGTTTCTTAGTGAATCTTTGATATAGTACTTAAATGTGTAAAGTTGTCTTTCATATAAGCAAATATGTAATTGTAAGCACTGATTTTTTTTTTTTTTTTTTTTAAACTTGACCTCGTAAATTTGTCACCTGTATAGCTGGAGTTGTGTTTCCAAAGTTTTGTGTGACACAAAAATCATGAAAATAATTCCTTTAAAGAAAGAAATAATTTGGAGTTTATCATGATGTAAAAGTTTTATTTAAAAAATGTATATTTATTTTGCTTTTAAAGATGCCATATCTCTAAGGTGTTGTACCATTGCTGTACGTTCCCAAATAAGTGGCTGTTTGGTCCATTAATGTAAATTGTATCTGTAACTCTGTATGTGATTTGCTGTATTGTTCTGATTGTTGTTATTTTTTATTTTTTATTTTTTTGACTATTGACTTTATTTTGACTTATTGACAATTTTCTTTGAAAAACAAAACACTAATTGCCTTTTGTGCAAAACAAACTCCACTAAGACACTGCTTTCAGCCTTCTTTTTGGAATATAACATGATTTATGTGAAAAAAGACCAAGATGTTATCATCACAAAACAAATCACTCATAAGATGCAGCCACAGGTTTTGAGGATGTTAATAAAACACCCTCACAACTATTTCCCGAAAGACTACTGCTCGAGAACACTGTAAATTATGTTGAAATCTGATATTATGATATCTCAAAGTCATCAAGACTGGGATGTCCGATTCTGATTGCTGCGCAAAACAGTATCTTGTTCTTCTAGAAGAAGAATTTGATTATGGCTGCAGTAACAGGCATTGCCTGTTGTTGATCTGCTGTTGAATGCTCTATTTATTCAGACAAAGGGGAACCGCTGAGATGGCCTTAGTGAATATGAAATGGGCGAGAGGGGTTTTCTATGCAGATGTAACTTTTTTCTTTAAGTGCAAACTCACAATGTTGTATGAATACCATCACAGTCCTTTTTGAATGAAAATTTGACCTAAAGATGCAACAGAAATTCAGAAATCAATTATTCAATTCAAGTTTATTTATATAGCGCTTTTTACAATGTCGATTGTGTCAAAGCAGCTTAATATGTTCTAGTAAAGTCCAGATTTATCATTATTATCAAAAGAGTCATTATGGAAAGAGGCAACGTTAAAAGAAATGTTTTTAAGGGCCTTCCAAAAGTCATTATGATTTCCAATAAAATGTACTGGGCATTTGTTTTAGGTCTGAATGTTTTCAATTGTAAATTAATAATATGCTTTTAGAGCCATTTTTGCACAGGTCATTTTTGTAAAAGAGGTACATGAATCAAAAGGAAAAAGTGACATATAGCTCTTTTTTTCATATTTGCTTTCACATTCATTAATTTTGTTTTAGATTATTATGATCCTTGTGAATATTATTCATATGATTCCTGTTACTTTCTCAGATCATATTGTTCTGATTCATAGCCGTACTGAAATATTCCAGTCAATATCGTGTTGGACCTTAATCACAAAGTGAAGGAGCGCCATCTTTATTTATTCAACTGAAATAAACTTAAATCTAAACGTGAAAATTTTATGAGCTGCTGTTATTGTGTCAGATAGAGTCAGAATAGCTGTTCTCATCCAAACTGATATGAAATTACAAAATATACTGTGAGCAAATATTCATCAGTTATGATTGCTGGTATTTGGAAACACCACAAGATTCCAATCCAACATCCAAAGTTTTTGAATATTAATCCATGCATTTGCTAGTGAAATGATGCGGTTCCGAATTGTTTTGAAGGCACTTTTACATGAATTTAAACGCACTGTTATTTCATGTCACTCAATGTACTTGTTTCAACATGGCCTTTAATGTCAACAAAGGGTTTATGTGGTTTTATTCATTCTATCTTTTGTTTTACATTTTTACTAAATAATGTGCATATAGCAGATGTTTCTGTTGTGGGATTTGGTTTAGAGTTTGTTCATCTTTGAGATTCCTTGTGTTGCAGAAATTGGGATTTATTGGTTTATTGTGACGTGTTCCATGAGCTCTGAGCTACGAATGGAGTTTATTGCTTTCAGTCTCTGATCTTATCAAGATCACATACACAAATGATTTGTACGTTGCACATTTGCAACTTTTATTATCAAAAGTTGCAGATGAATAAAAAGACATTCATTTGAAGAGGACAAACTGTGTGAGCTTGGGTTATTTGACTAAATCTTTGACTGTACTGTTTTAAAGTCTTGTTTATCCGTCATCCATTACTACATCATGCCTAAATCCCATTATTGGGATTTGTACAATATTCTGTCAAAGAACTTTCTCTTAAATGGAATAATTTCTCTACTGATATAATAAACAGATAATAATTCTACTATATAAAGACAGTTACTTGAATATGTCCATTCCAATAACTTTTTATGTGTTTTCTGGTGTATGAGGAGACACTGATAGTGTGCACATGGATAAAAACACTGACAATTGACAATTTACTCTGCCGTTGAAATTTGCATAATTTTATAGACACTGGTAGTTTACTTCAAATACATGTAAATTTAAAAAGTACATAATAGATTTCAGGTTATGCTTTGCAAGCAAAGAGTATATTTCTGATTGGTGCAGACATTATACACTTCACCTTTAACACTGATAATTATTTTGTGAGTACTGTTATTGTTATTTGTTTTAGAAGTCATACCTTTTCCAACTTAATCCCTGCTGTATGTGATAAGGGAAGTCGATATGAAAACTGAATTGAACTGAATTTCAGTGTTTTGAAAGTTTACCATGTTTACTATGTTGCCACTGAAAAATGTTTAACCCTTTATTGGGTGAAGAACCACATACGGTAGGTTCATTGATATTGATTACTATATATGGTAACACTTTACAATAAAGCGGTATTAGTTAATGTTAGCAATATCATTAGTAACACGAATTAACAATAAACAACACATCTGTGAAGCATTGCTTAATCTTTATTAATGTTAACTTAATATATGAAAAAAATTCATCAATGCATTAGTTAACATTACATAATCTTTGTTCATGTTGACTTACACATATTCTAATGAATCTCTTTACATTAAAAGCTTAATAAGTTAATGTTTACTTAAACATACATGAATGTATTTGTTAATGGATTAGTCAACCTAGCAATGAACGACACATTTATTCAGCAATACTAAATCTCGGTTAAATGTAAACTTACAAATATAGTGATGTGTAGTTAACGCATTAGTTAACATGAACAAATAATGAACATTGACTCAGATTAAGTAACATGAACTTATACAACCTTATTGTAAAGTCATAAAAGTACAAAAGTGTCAAGGTTTGACACTTAACTGACAATTAACAAAGCAAACCTGACTGGCAGGGAAGAGCAGGACAAGACAAGGCAGGAACATGACAGGAGGGAATGACGATAATGAACTGGCAAAGGAAGGCAGACATGCCAACATAATCTCACAGCAATTCGTAACTTTTTGATTTAGTGGCTAATTCGTATGAATTTGTACGATCTCATTCGTACAATTTAGTACAATTTGCTTATCCCCCAATGACGGTTGGGTTTAGTGGTGGGGTTGGGTCACTAAACTGACTAAACGTAAAATACTTACGTTTCCTTGTGAGATCAGGCTGGACATGCAGGAGCTATGAGGAGAACCAATCAAGAAATAAACAGGTGAAAAGAATAAACTTATAATAGGGTAACATAATGGGTGGGATAGACAATAGACCCTTTTCACATTTCCGGGTTCTCAGTACTGGAAGATAAATCTTTAATCTAGTTTTGAACTGAGAGAGTGTATTGTGTCTGATCCTCAGACATTAGCAGGAAGGCTATTCTAGAGTTTAGGAGCCATATATGAGAAGGCTTGACCTCCTTTAGTGGATTTAGCTATTCTGGGTACTACCAAAACCTGTGAGTTTTGAGATCTTAAAGAGCGGGTTGGATTGTAGCGAGACAGAAGGTTGGTTAGAGAAACAGGAGCAAGACTATTTAAAGCCTTAAAAGGTAAAAAGCAATATTTATAATCAATACTGAACTTAACAGGCAGCTAGTGTATGGAAAATAAAATTAGGGTGATATGATTTTATGATTTTATTGATCTGGTAAGAACTCTGGCAGCTGCATTTTGTAGTCTAGTTCTGTGTAACCTACAGAACTAGACTGAGAGACCTTTGCAGGTGTTTTGAGTTAATTAGCTGATTAGAATGTGGCACCAGGTGTCTTCAATACTGAACCTTTTCACAATATTCTAATTTTCTGAGATACTGAGTTTGGGGTTTTCATTAGTTGTTATCAAAATCAGAATCAGAATCAGAATCAGAATGGGTTTTATTGCCAAGTGTGCTTGCACACACAAGGAATTTGTTTTGGCTACAGAAGCTTCCAGTGTACATAAAGTGAACAGTGACAACATGAAATAAATATGAAAAACACAACAAACATTAAACAGAGATGCAATCAGTCAAAAAGCTCTGGAAGGTGAATTGTATGTACAGACAAATTATAAGGTGCTGTGTACGACTGCGTAGAAAAAGTATTGCACTGTAAATTGTTATAAGGTGCTGCGTACGAGTGCGTATGAGAAAGTATTGCACATGTTTATTGCACTGTAGTAGAATATTTAACTGTTCATGAGGTAGATGGCCTGAGGAAAGAAAAGAAAAGTCATTGAAAAATCGTCAAAATGTAAAGAAATGAACTTGAAATATATCAGTCTGTGTGGAATGAATGTATACATTATACAAGTTTCACTTGAAGATTTTTTTTTAATTATTGTGACCAGCACTTATATATATATTTATATTATTATATTGATATTTATGGTTCTCTAAAAATTAATAAAATGTTATTTAATATTAGTTTGCATCTTGACTTGTCCTGATTTCCCTTCTCTTTATCTTTCTCTATTTCTCTCTCACTCAACAGCATGGCAGTTACAGCGCACAGTAGTTTTCCACTGACAGCTTCCATTCAGATGTATGTTAGGAATGAAAGCGACTCAGTGGAAAACTTTCTTCACGATGAAAATGCGTAGGTGAATAATTGTTTTGACATAACCTCCACCTCACGCTTTTGTTTGGCAAAGCCCTGTAGGGCTTTATTAAGGTGTGCCACTACTGTATTTGATGTTGCCTTCTGAGAAAGATAAAGGAAAATGAAAACAAAGGGAAAACTGTTCCAGGGATCCACAAGTGAGAGAATCTGTTTTGGCTAGGTCCAAAATATCGCAGTTTAAATGCAGTGAGGCCTTCAACTGTGGCTTGGTATTTCACCTGGATGGAAGATTCAACATTATTTGCTGAGTCCAAGGGATAAGCTGCTCGTCTAACCTGAATTCAGCACTGATAATGACAGAGTCTACTATATATCCATATTATTACAGTAAATAAAGGCTGCAGGTCAATTGGGTAAAAAAAAGTAACTAATAGTTATCACCATACATCTACAGTTCATTGATTACATTAAGAATCACTAACAAACATTTGAAATGTTGTTTAAATATGCAAATTAGGCCTTATTTCATTAAATATGCACCAATTTGCAAACATTTCTGGCACAAAAACCTGAATATTGCATGAATCAGGTACAACATTATTATTATTTTATTTATTTATTTATTTTTACATAGGAGTCAACATTTTTTTTCACTCCATTATCACTTTTCTTGTCACTTTTTTTCACTCTAAAATTGTAAAGTAAAATGTTTTAAATAATAAAGCAAAACTGATTTGTTACTACATCTATTTCTAAAAACCTTCATAAAATAGATATACAAAAATTGTGAAGTTTGGTGTATGTAAGGGCTGTTGAAGTGGAGATTTATGGCTCAGCGCAGAAGAACATTATTGATTGTAATTTAAATCTACAGTCTCAAACATTTTGAAGTCTAAAATCTCGAAATTGTCAGGTCCACGAAAGAACAGTGTTTTGCCTGCAGTTAAGTTTTGAACTTTATCCATGAAAGAAACTGAGAATAACTGCTAATCTTTTGGAGTGCACATCTGACTGAATCCACTCAACATACAGAGCTGTTCTGTGAAAACTTATACTGGTTTATTTGGTTAATGTTACTGTGACCTCGTTTTTCTATCTCTGTTTTTTTTCTCCTGAGTCTGGTTCTGCTTCTACAGGCAGTGGAAAAGTACTGGCTACACAATACTGTGGGCTGCTCTTTGTTCATTGTTGTAGCCAGAGAGCAACAACAAATCTATTTCAACATCTATTAGACATGCACATTTAGCCTGACCACTTCTTCACAACTAAAGGTCATAAAGCGGCGGGAATTGCACTCTTAGCAGAATATGCCACTGAAGCTAATGACCAGTTCAAATGAGAGAATGCAGAGAGTAATTCAGAGAGTCAATTTTAAAGTTTTATTTACAGAATAAACAGGCGGTGTTCTTTAATAACTCACAGTTTCTTTCGATATTACTATCTTAATCAATAATAACATTTGTATGAAATTTCAATTGGTGCTGAAAACAGACAATTCACTACACGAAACAAAATAGACAAAACACTGTATTTGCAGGTTTCCTCCAACTGGGTTTGTGCAACCTAATATTACTGCAGTATTGTTTATTTGCAAGTAAAAATGTGGCAACCACTACACTTTAATGATTCACCATACAATGCAAATTACAACTCATCATTTGATTATGAAATGAATCTTACATAATGGAATGCCTCACCTTTTAATGTTCTTGAGATCATTTTCTACTGTATTCTAGTACTGAATGTTTATCACCCACCATGTTGCTACTTAATTTAAAACTCGAGATTTTCATTGCTTGCTGAGTGTTTAGCTAAGAGTCTTTTGGTGTTAAAAAGCTTTAAAAAGTGAGTTTTATTGACATTTGTAATTGAGTTAAAGGATGTATTTTGCAGGTGGACTAATAAAAGATACAAAAACCTGGTAATAAACTGCCAGTACTTTTCCTGTTACAGACTTAATTCTATATATTATTCATTCATTCATTCATTTTCATTTCGGCTTAGTCCCTTTATTAATCAGGGGTCGCCACAGCGGAATGAACCGCCAACTTATCCAGCATATGTTTTACGCAGCGGATGCCCTTCCAGCTGCAACCCATCTCTGGGAAACATCCATACACACTCATTCACTACGGACAATTTAGCTTACCCAATTCACCTATACCGCATGTCTTTGGACTTGTGGGGGAAACTGGAGCACCCGGAGGAAACCCACGGCAACAAAGGGAGAACATGCAAACTCCACACAGAAACGCCAACTGACCCAGCCGAGGCTCGAACCAGCGACCTTCTTGCTGTGAGGCGAACGTGCTACCCACTGCGCCACTGTGAGGCCCTCTATATATTGTTTATTATACAAATAATTTTTTGTAAATAAAGTCACTTTAAAAGTCACTTTAAAACTGCAGAGGTGAATTTTAACATCAAAAGTCAACTGAGCAGAGATCAAGGTCCCATGATGCAATTTATAACCATAAATAAGAGCTAAAGAAAATACTAAAACTTTTTAAACAATGGTATTAAGAGAAAATGGTCCGCAATTTGCTTTGGAATTTTTTGGATAATAATGTTAAATCTTTCAGAAGATATATTTTAACAGATTTGTCTGTAAATCTACTGTTATGCTGACAATTTATGCCATGTTGTTATCAACTGATTGTCAAGACTTAATGACGATGTGTAATGTAAACCTGCCACAAGCAATCACACACCAGGAGAGAGACACGAAAAACAGCATTGTTCAGAATCTTATATGATCAATCATACTGTTCTCCAGCCAAACAAACACGGATGCCTCACATTCCCAGAATTCTATAGATGGACAGTTAAGTGGTTCTGCTGTGCAAGAGATTCCTCCTCTAATGCAATCATTCCACAAAAAGGCATCTGAATGGAAAAGGGAAATATTTATGGGTGCTGGGTTATTCAAGAGGCTTTAGGAGTGTGTACAGGCCTGTGGCAACAAACCTCAGTCATCAGAGGACAAAACCGGCTGCAGCACACGTTTACTGAACACTATATGATCAAGATAGAGTTAAAAAGATGAATCTTGCATAACCAAGGATTTTCAACTCATGATGATTCATTTGCATGATTTCCCCTTCAGCTCATTCTGTTGTTTTTCTGCTTCAGCACCTTGAAAGGTTAAATTACCCTACATCCCTCAGGTCACTTTATTGTGTTACCTATTAAATGACCTTTTTAATTTTAATCATTAGCTGTACTCTTCCATAGATCTGTACTGCTGGACTATTATGCATGATGCAGCTGCATGCACTTTTCAGCTCTCTTCGTTGATTGCTGAAACATCATACAATAAACATGGATATTATGAAGTAATTGAATGATGTTTCAGCAATAGTGACAGACTCTAGAGGCCATGGTCTTTAGCCTCCTTGTTAGAGCAATCGAATCCTATTAAAAGAAACGCCGGTTCGATCCCAGCTTGGAGCGGGTTGGGTGGTATAGGACCGGCAGGGTTACACTGAGCAAGCGCATACATTTCTTGTTCGCAGGGTTAAGGTTAGGGTTAGTCGTGATAACACTAAAAAATATGGACTTGTAAAAGTGGCATGCTGTCTTTTTGGATTTAAATTTTGCTCATTAACTTCCTCAGAATTCTCAGCCTGAAAAAAAAATCTTAGACTTTATTTTGATGGTCCCCTTTAGGCATTCTGTTAAATAACTTTTCAATATTTTAATAAGGTTAGGATCAGTAAAATAAGTAGACAAATTTAGTGCCCTTTGATCTTTCTTTATAATATTTGCCAAATTCGATTTAATTCTTCCAAATTTCATCCAATTCAGTAATATAAAAGGCTGTTAATTTAATTGAAATATTGAAACATTTGATTTATAAACTGTGTCATGTTTAGCATTACGCAGCTATTTTCATTTTTATTACTCGATTCTGCTATTCTGTTCACATTTTCCATTTCACAGAAATCATAGGACCCTACATGTACTTGCAATGTTACTAATAGTCATCAAAATAAAAAAAATAAAAAGTTCTTTAATCCAGTAAAAGTGTAACTCATTTTGTTATTTTTCTTTATTCAGATTTGGAAATGTGTTAAATCTATGCTTGGCTCTGCTGTACTGGAAGGATCAAGGATGAAGCTGATGGTCTGAGCTGTGCTCATTACAGTGAAGTGTACTTCATTATCCTTCCCCCCTCAAAATAAATTAATAAGTACTGAAAAAACAAAAACAATAAATAAATAAAAAAAGTATGAGCAAGAAACACATGCCACTGCTAGACTTCCTATATTATCACAAGCACTTTTGATTTGATTTATATTTTCATATTTCCTCATAATATATATTGCAGCGTTACCTTTTCCTTTTGACTTAAACACTCTATCCAAAGGTGTCTCTCTAAGACCATCCTTTCTGAGAGTTTACTCTTCTCTGATTGGTCAGACGTCACAATCTGTTGTTATTGATCTGCCAAACAACCATTGCCATTTCAGCCTTCAGCTACAGAACTTCAGCTTCAGATGCTTTCTTCTATACAGTTATAAAAACAGAAATTGTAGCCTTGATTTTACACAACTGTATTACACACAACAGGTTGTTTATATCAGACACATTGTCAAAACTTCAAGCTACTGTGTCATCTTACAGGGCACAGCCAGTGCATGAACATACATAAACAAACATGGACAGTGTAAATAATCTTACAAAACTATTTTTTGCCAAAATTATATTACCTTTACATCATTTGCTGTCTGCACAGCAATGTTAATTCCATGAGCATGATTTGCATAAGCTCTCCTTCAGCTCACGATGCTGTATTTCTGCTCAAGTAACCGTGAATGTTATGTTTTTTCCCACACCCCTCAGGTCACTTTATTGTGTTACATATTAAAACGTCCTTTTGATTCTGATCTGTAGCCGTGCCTTGACATCATGGTGTTCTTATGTGTCATGAAACTAGTTTGCATGCATTTTCGGCACTCTTTCTCTTCAGACCCCTTTCTATGTAAACAAAATAAGCCTCAAAGTCAAAGATAAAGCTCATGAAAAGTCTGTTTTAAAAGAGAGAACAGCGAGATGCAGAACCGGTTGGCACATCTGACCTTCCTTGTATTCTTTTGCATTCTTTAAACATTTCATATTCCAGCGGAAAGTCAGATATTTCCAATGACCTTTTCCCTATTTTCTTTTCTTTTTTTACTCATTACTCATACTTTCCTATTTTGTCCTTGAGAAAGGAATAACATCATTCCTTATCTTTGTTGCAAAGGGATTAACTAAATGTGAATCTGACTTGCTTTATGGATTCTTACATCAAAACTCCTTACATCATGAGGCCTTACACATCAGTGTGCAGTGTGCATCTAACTGTACAGCAATCAATTCCTGCCTGAAACTACCTTCATCAGCCAATCAGAATCAAGCATTCAACAGCCCTTTAAGTATAAATACAGATTACATAGAATTTATCACAGGATAAACATTATTTCTTAAATAACTTTAGTCATTTGATGAAAGA
>CAIGQW010053321.1:9620136-9642462 GCA_903798125.1 Danio choprae
CTAATAATCACAGAGAAATTCAAATAAATGGAGCATTACTTACCACAAATGCAAACCAGGAGATTGGACTTCCCAGGCCAAGGCTTACTTTCAAGAGCAACCCAAATATCCTTGACTGAACCTTGACCTGTCTAAATGGAGTAAGCACATAAAAACCTTAAAATTCCAGTACAGGACTGACAGTACATCTCCTAACCTGCGTGATTTGTTAGGCTATTTAGGTTTAATGTAAGATGTTGAGTTTCGAGACTGGGCCAGTTTAAGTGTGACTGTGTATGTTAATATGGGAAAGAGACTTTTTAGGAATGCTGTGTCCAAAGTAATTGGACAGGAATCCTAGTGACAGCTGGTCCCAATTTGGGCATGAGTATGGCCTATCGGTGTCATTTCTATGACAACAAACTCTATTTAAAGTTATACAGACTTAAAAAGTTGAGTTAAGACAAGACTAGACAAGACTAGATAAGACGTTTGACTAGAGACAAAAGAGAACAAAACATTGAGTGTTCAAGTATCCACACACATAATAATAATAATTTGTATACTGCGCATAATCTGATCCCCTAACACAACTCTCACAGAAAACATTCAGCATTTTTACATTTTCAAAAATACATATTGTTTTATGATTTTTACGCTATGTTTTTATGATTTATAAAATATGCCCATAATTTTATAAATTTTTGGTGTCTCTGTGAGCATTTATTAATTAATTTATTTAGACAACATTTACATGTATTACTTATTCATACATTTTTTATTTTATAGATTTACATGCAACATAGTCAAAATGATCCTTATTCACTCATGCCAGGCCACTAGTTGGCAATGTTGCCTGGTAAAGAAACACTATGCATCTCCGTACAATGTAAAAATATCTGTAAATTAGCAGTTTTCCATATTCTGTGATTCATGTTTTTATTTTCCCCCATTTATTTATGCTTTTGAATTGCATTATGGGACCTTGATCTCTCTTCCAACAACCTTTAACCTTTAAAAGTTAAAAAAGTGACTTTTCTTAACATTTTTAATAGTTTAATATGATACATTGTCTGGGTTGGTGTTGTATATATAATGACACAAAGACCTTGTAATAAACTGCCAGTACATTTTCTGTTATTTAGCATACTTATTTTTCTATATATTTTCTTATACATATTATTTCATACTACCAAAATGTACCAAAAGTCACTTTGTTAAACTGTAGAGTTGAGTTTTTAACACCAACAAGTTGACAGAGCAGAGATCAACATCCAATAATGCAATTCACAACCATAAATAAAAAGAAAACACTTGTGAATCACAAAATACGTAAACTAACTAACAATTAGCAACTAACAACTAGTAATTAACAGATATTTTTTTTTACAGTAAATATGGTTCTGTTGGCCCCAAAATGCTGTTTTTGTATAAAAGGTTTTACATTTTAAGCTAATGATTGTGATGTGGAAACCCTCTTCCAAACTACTCATATATTTGTGTTTAACATTTTGTACAAAGCAAGAATGAGAATAAAGATAAATATTGTGTAAATGAACAACCAAACACATAAAGCATGTTCAGTTTTTAGTTGAAAATTAGTGTGTGATTCCAATTAAGACTTTTGGCCATCTCTCCCTGTGTTAATGGCTTTTCAGAGCCAACAAAACCAATCAATGTCACATCAGCGTATGTAAAGTGTCGGCTTAACTTGTACACAAATGTAGAGGGGCATACCTGACCAAAAAGAAACAAGTGTCCGGTTACATTATACAGTACACTCAATGACTTTATAACTAACTCTAACCTTCCCATCTCTATCACACACTTACTGGAAAGGGAATTTTTGCTCTTGTCTTATGTTGCAGCAACGTCTTCATATCACTCTTTCCACCTCTCAGCATCAAATGTCAAATTAACTGGTCTAATCACTCTCCCTATAGTGCTCTTGTTCTTTTGCTACTCCATCGGAGGTATTTTTAGCTCTGAAACAACTGGGCTCCTAAAAATGGGTTAGAGGGACACTGCTATGTAAGGTATCCCGCCTGCTCTCTCCCATCCTATTACCAGCACAATCAGCCACTCTTTGTCTCTGCTCAGGAGAGAAGGCAGAGAGTCAAAGGTTTTTGCCTGAAGAAAGCTGACTTTTCATTTTGCAGACTTTTTGACCCTCTGGAAGAAGGCCTGGGCAGTTGGCATTGCAATTATTTTTGTTGACTTCTATAACACTTCTATACCAGAGGTGTCAAAAACCCAGTGAAGCTGCATGAAGAGACACAGATTCTTTTTGGAAAGGTCTTTGATACTATAGACCATGCAGACCATTTGGATCTTGCTGCTTGCCTCTATGGGCTTCTCCACTCTGGCCAGTGCTAAGAAAGGCCTCGAATTCCCCCGTTATGATGGCGAAGACCGTGTCCTGGACATAGATGATAAGAACTACCGCAAAGCTCTGAAGAAATATGACATGCTGTGTCTGTTCTACCACGCTCCTCCACCGGCTGCCAAAGAGCTTCAGAAACAATTGCATTTGACTGAACTAGTGTTGGAGGTGAGTGAAGAAATGGCAAGAACAAATGCATGATATAAAACAGACTAAATGGCATGTCTATTGAAGCAAAGCAGCAATAAACTGCCGTTTTAAGTCAGTTTAAATTGAGTTGAAAATACTTAGAAAATGTAATTGATTCAACTTAAAAATGTAAGGCAACAACTATTGTCTTACATAGTTGGTTGATGTCTGAAGTTGGTTTTATGCATGTTGAAATGACTAAATTTAAGGCAGCAATAAATGTACAACTGTTTTACCCATTTACAGCTATACATTTACAGTGTAGATACATTGCATAGGGCCTTCAACAATTTGGCAGTGGTAATTAAAAATGTAAATATATGTAAAATATTTTGGTTTAAATTGATTTTATATATTTCTTTTCAGCAATTTGTTTGGTTTTTTAGTAATTTATATATTTTTGGAAGTGTCATTTATAAAGTTGACATGCATTTGCAAAATAAAAGTAGAATGTATGTTAGAAGAACAAGTCAGAAGGGGGCCATCAAAATAAAAGGTTGCCTTTTTTTTGTATAAAATAAACCCGACTGGTCATCTTGCATTTTTCTGTTATATTTGATCAAATAAATATTTTTTAAATAATATTAAATATTTGTAAACATTTTATTTGATTATCCTTTTTAGACATTTTTCTGACTTCAAGCAACTTTATGTCAGCTACAATATCTATTTCTAATATCTAACATGCCTAGAGGCCCTGGGACTGCAGCTGACTGGCATGTCCATCTTCACATGGCTCTCTTTTTTCACTTCTGTATTTAACTGGATTAAAAAAGTCATCACATTAATCAGACACTTCATTTTCAGTCCACCTGATAGCTTCTAAGGGCTTTCTGAATATCTGATTGTGAGTTTGTGAAAGTGGTCCCAGCAAATTGTTTTTAAAATTCAGCTATTTAAACACTCACATCATAATGAAAGCAGAACACAGCGGGTATTTATGGAACCAAGAGAACTTCTAAAATGATTACATAAGTGCTCTCCTTTACTCCAAATTCATGGCTCACAGGTTCACTATCTAGACAATGATGTCAATGTGTACTCTGTGTACTTATAATATTTACTGCAGCAGTACATAACGTTTCTAAAGAAAGTCTGTAATAATTTAAACTGATATGCCAACTTGTGGCCTCCAACTGTTCCTCCAGCATTTCTTCTCCATATTAATGGGAGGGGGGCTTCTGTCTCATAGAATGTAAACCGTGTTCACAATAATATATATTATATGCCTTCTTGACATACCATCTAGAAGGACGAACCACATCCAACAGAAGTAACTGTGTATGCAAGAGGAAGTTGTCTGAAAGGGATGTCTGTGTGCTAATCCTTATTGTATCCAAAAAACATAAAACCATAGCTGCCCAACTCACTAACGCATTAAATGTGCAACTCAACTCTCCTGTTTCCACCAAAACTGTTCATTGGGAGCTCTACAGGGTCAATATACATGGCCGGGCTGTGATAGCCAAAACTTTGGTCACTCGTGCCAATGCCAAACGATGGTTTCAATGGTGCCTGCAGTGACCATCTCGGGCTGTGGACAATGTAATACATGTATTGTTCATTAATGATGCCACCTTCACTGAGAACTTCGCAAAAACTTCGTCTTTCCCACATCCGAGAGAGTTACAGTGTGGAGAAGCCCCAAAGAAGCGTACCACTCAGACTGTTGCATGCCCATAGTAAAGCATGGGGGCGGATCAGTGGTGATTTGGGCTGGAATATCATGGCATTCCCTAGGCCCAATACTTGTGCTAGATCGACGCATCACTGCCAAGGACTACCAAACCATTCTGGAGGACCAATGGTTCAAACATTGTATCCGTGTATCAGCATCATAATGCGCCAATACACAGAGCAAGACTGGTAACAGAGTGGTTTGAAGAACATGAAAGTGAAGTTGAACATCCCCCATGGCCTGTACAGTCACCAGATCTAAATATTATTAAAGCACTTCAGGGTGTTTTGGAGGAGCGAGTCAGGAAACATTTTCCTCCACCAGCACGCAAGACGAATTGATGTGTATTGGCCACAAAAGAAGGCCTTACAACATACTAATGAATTATTGTGGTCTAAAAGCAGACTTTTCAGTTTCATTGTCCTTCATTATGATTAATTTTATGATTTGTTTTTCCACAGTTAGCTGCTCAAGTCTTGGAGGAAAAGGATATTGGCTTTGGAATGGTTGATTCCCAGAAAGATGCAAAGGTTGCCAAGAAACTAGGTGAAGCAAAACATCTCAGATTATTTGTGATTCGTTGAGTTCATGGCACTATAAAAAAAACTAAAATTTGATTGGTTAACTGTGCCATTCAATGACCATGTCTACTCGGTTTGGTATCAAACTCAGTTGGCACAAAGTGGAGCTACTCTCGTGTTTTGCATATCACATTTGTGTTCCCTTTATTCTGTTTTTTAGTTTTTCTGAACGAGAGAAATAAAGACAGTATTATAGACACATGATGCATATACAATGGCCTAAAATCCTAATTACATCGCCTTCTAAAAAAATACAGCAGTTTAAAACAAGATACACAAATTGATATTGATACACTGTAGATTAGGTTATACACACTGTGACTGACCATGTGTTTTATTGTAAGGTTTACATGAGGAGGGCAGCGTCTATATCTTTAAGGATGACCGTGTGATCGAATTTGATGGACTTCCATCTGCAGACACTCTTGTGGAATTCCTTTTGGATGTAAAGAATCTGTATTTATCATAAATACAGGCATTTCATTATTTTTACAACCTTTTTTTATGTCATTTTAACTTTATCGCATTCTTCATACTTCAGCTGTTGGAAGATCCGGTTGAGATAATTGACAATGCTCTGGAGTTACGAGCTTTTGACCGTATGGAAGAAGACATCAAACTTATTGGCTTTTTCAAGAGTCATGAGTCTGAACGTGAGTATGTCTGCACAAACTATGAGAGAGAGGAGGTATCTGAATGTTCAGAGACAATTTTATCCTTCAGCTGCAGTCATATGATCTCTGCACATTAACTAATATACACTTAAAAATAAAGGTTCTTAATTAGCATCAGTGGTTCCAAGAAGAGCCTTTAAATCCATGGAATCATTCAGTTCTTTAGAGTGCACAAAGATTTACACTGAAACCTCATGAGGTCTCCTGAGCATGGTAGACTATACTCTTTCAAGCTATAGTTAACATTTCGAGGTCATTTATAATAAGCTACCACTTTGTTATAGTTCTTTGTTTAAAATAAAGTTTCTTTAGGCATTCGTGGTTCCATGAAGGTTCTTTAATATCCATGAAAGCTTTCTATTGCACAAAAGGATTTTTATAGTAAGTAAAGGTTCTTTAGGTTATTAAACAATGTTTATGCTAAGAAAAAGGTTCAAAAAGTGTTCACTGAAAGCTTTTTTGAGAAAATATAATGCTGCTTTTGTTGTCTTGCTACAATAACTCCTGGAATTGGTATTTTTTTAAACAGTTCAGTGTAATATATGGTAACATTTTTAAATGTCTGTACATTCCAGTACACTGAAATAGCATGAACTCTCTTGAGCATTGTAGGCTACTACTCATTAAGCTACATTTGTAGGTCATTTATATGAAGTCACTCTGTTAGGCTAAATGTTTTTTTAGATTAATGGTTCCATGAGGAACGTTTAATTTTCATGGAATCTTTTTATTCTACAAAATATTCTTTACAGTAGATTTTCTTTCAGTTATTAAAATGTTCATTAGTCTTACTAAAAAAATGAAACTGTTCCCTGAAATGTTCTTTGGAATAAACTCAAATGGGTGCTACAAAAATACTGTTGGGGCTTTAATTTACATGAGACCTTATCAGTTCTCTTAAGCATTACTCTTTCAAGTTATAGTTGACCTTTACAGGTCATATTTTCACCATTCTTTTAGTCTACAATGTCCAAATAAACGTTTCCAGTTACAATCAAATGGGAAATTACAGCTTCACTATTGCTTTTAAAAAACAAATGATGAATAATTAAAACATGCCTTATCTTCTGCACCTCCCCATTTTTTATCTTCTCGTTTCTCCTCAGATTATCTTGCTTTCCAAGAGGCAGCTGAACAGTTTCAGCCTTTTATCAAATTTTTCGCAACCTTTGAGAAATCTGTGAGTACTATGTTATTTTATGCTGTTTATGTTCCGAATATCTTTATTCAGATTTTTATTTTGTGGAGTGGACAACTCTTGGAAAGGCATTAGTGGTTGGCAATTTGCTCTTATTTTTGCCTTGTAGGTTGCTAAAGAGCTGACTCTGAAGATGAATGAGGTGGACTTCTATGAGCCCTTCATGGAGGAACCAGTAACCATTCCAGACAAACCCCACTCAGAGGAAGAGTTGGTGGCCTTCATATCTGAACACAGGAGGTAGGACAGCTAAACTAACAGTATTCTGAAAGATAAACAGATATTGCATACTCATCTCATACTAAATAACTGGTTTATATCCACAGACCAACTCTAAGAAAGCTCAAGGCAGAGGACATGTTTGAGACCTGGGTGAGCTATATTTTTGTATTTGTAATTATATGACACTTAGACTTTTTTGTATGAGTATAATAATTGATCAAAAGGTTTTTGGAATACTTGATTTTAATATTTGTGTCAGTTGTGGCATCTTGCATCTCTGATATTAGATGCCCATTGGTCCTTATCAATGAAAGCTTAATGGAGTCCAGACACTTGCTGTCAATCTGTTGGTCTGGCTACATACAGTAGATATAGTTAAGTCAGGTCACCTTTATTTCTTTAGCACTTTATAAAATACTGATTGTGTTAGAATAATTTTACACTGGCAGGCAAAGTAGTAGAATAAATTATCAGTAACTGTGTGAAATCCTTAAATTGGAATAGTTTAATTCAAGTTGCATTAAAGACAGCAATGGAAGCTAATTTAATGTTCAATCTATTTAGTAAGGTACAAATGTCTATAATGGGGTGTGATTCAGTTGTATGACAGCTCAAACAAAAGAAGAAAGGCTTCAATTTAGCCGACAATTAGCTTATAACTGGCTTTGATGAGACTTTTGATACAACTGCAGGTATGAGACAGCTCTGGCATGGTGCATTCAAAGTGACCATAGGGATATACCAGTAACTGCTTGCTCTTTCACCACTGGGCAATTCTGTGGACATATTTATCTAGAGCCCTCACTGGGAAGAGCAGATTTAGTTTCTCCTGGTCCGACAACTGAAACAATGGAGGATTTAAGGCTTGCAGCACAGCAGGTCTCGCCACATGAGTGGGAACCTTCGGCACATACCCCGGTCTTGGGTAAAGAAAGGCTTTAGACAAGCCTGGAGCAAACTCCAGAACTGAAGGTGCAACCGACAGAGCCTGGAGGTCACAACCCTTTTTTAGGGCCGAGATAGCTAATAGAAAAGATGTTTTCAGTGTCAGAAACTGACGCCTCCTGCAGTGGCTCAAATGAGGGAACAGAGATGTTCTCAAGCACCAATGTTAAGTCCCATGTTGGTACCCTGCTCGTGCTGACAGGCCTTAGCCTTATGGCTCCACGAAGGAAGTGACGGATTAGCGAGTCCCGGCCTAGTGACTCATCATCTAGGGGAGAACGGTAGCTATAGCTATAGCTATAGCTGCCACGTACACTTTCAGAGTGGATGCAGCTAGCCCAGCAGACAGGCGGTTTTGGAGAAATTCCAGCACTGAGGCTACCTGACAGCTAACTGGGTTCAGCTGGCGCTCTCTGCACCAAGCTGAAAAGAGAGCCCATTTGAGGGCATAAAGATTCCTCGTGGAGGGAGCACTGGAATTAAGTATGGTCTGAGCAACCTCGGTTGACAGTCCACACTCTATGAGGTGGGCCTCCTCAGAGGTCACACCCATAGTTTCCACAGGTTAGGGCAAGGATGAAGTATCAACCCTCCCGCCTGGGACAGAAGGTCCCTATTGATGGGGATCTCCTACAGGAGACCCACCAGCAGGGCTGTGAGGTCTGAAACCAAGATCCTCGTAGGCCAAAACGGGGCTATCAGCAGTAGCTGGACTCCGTCTTGCCGAACCCTCTACAGGACTCCTGGGAGCAGAGCGACCGGAGGAAATGCATACAGACGTAGCCTTGGCTACATCTGCACCATGGTATCCAGTCCCAGCGGGACACCACAGTGTCCATTCCCCGGATCTCACCCCCTGTCTCGACAGGAGGTCTGGTCCCATGTTCAGATGGCCCAGCATACATTGCTCTGACAGACAGAATTTTGTTCTGGGCCCACAGGAGGATTTGATGTGCCAGGCTGCATAGCAATCGTGACCTCAGACCACCCCAATGGTTGATGTAAACGACCACCGATGTCTTGTCTGTGCGGACTAGAACATGAACTTTAAATAGAACCTTAAATCTGGGAGAAAGTGTTTTAAGGCCAGAAACACAGCCATCATCTCCAGGCAGTTTATGTGCCACAGACAATGATGTTCTCCTCACTGTCCCACTGCAGGAAGGCAACTCAGGGTCACTTCCCAGCTTGTACAACAGACCAAACAGAATCACTCTGGATGCTGCTGTCATGAGGCCTAACAGTCTCTTACACTGTTTACAGTGATGGATTGGCCTTGTTTAGCTCTGTGTACGGCTGACTGAATCAAAACGATTAATGGCAGGGACAGACGTGCTCACATCGTCATGTGAGCAGGCCAAGTGGAAGAACCCGATACTGGAACACTTCCCCCCCAAAAGCGAACCTCAGGTACCTCCTGTGTTGGGGAAGGATGGATATATGGAAGTATGCATCTTTCAGTTTTATTGTGACAAACCAGTGCTGGAACTGAGTATGTGACACAACATTCTTGACAGTGAACTTGAAGGCCCTGATGGACCAATTTAGATTTCTTAAATCTAATATGGGAAGCAGTCTCCCATCCTTTTTCGGAATTATGAAATGCCAGCTGTAAAACCCTGACTGTCTGTCAAGTGGGCTTAGAAGTGCCAGTATGTTTTATTACATAACCAGAGCCTGTTCTGGCCTTATTACAGCAATGCCCTCAGACATTGAGGAGCGCCCACCCTGAGAAGCGCAGAGCCCCCAGCCACCATAGGTGGTGGGGTGGTCTGCCCCCTCCTTAACGGATCTTGGCTCAGGGAGGCCACTGTATGGTGCTTTTACTGTCCAAGGGGCCTGGGAAGTCTGAGTCCCAACACGTACAGACTTCCGTTTATTCCTCGCCTTCCTCGAAATAACTATAGTTCTTGTGGGTATTTTCAAAGGAAAACTCAGGCTGAGAGCGTGCTCTCTAGGCCCTCATTTTTTGAAGGGGAGCCCAAGGTGCAACGCTCTGTTTTTGCACCGCTTAATATGAGGAGCTTGTAGACGGCTAGGGCTGTTCTTTTTCACTCTATCAGATGATTTGTGCGATTGACACCCGAAGAGCTTCTCGAAGCTGTTCGGGCATTGCTCCCCTGCCATCTAAAAATTTTTAATAAATCAGCCTGGTATGCCTGCAGCACTGACATAGTATGCAGACACCCTACTGATTAACCTGCCGTCATGTACGCTTTGCCCACTAGACGTGAAGTAACCCTCAATGGTCTAGAAATCAAAGGAGGGACTTTAGCTGATTTAATATCTGATGAAAAAAGACATTTCAAATCTTTCTCTATAAATGGCATATTTTTACATGCTTTTTCCCCCCAACCCATGTATTGAAGAATAAATAGCAGTTTTTGGCATCATAAAATGCTGAATATGGATTATTCCATGATTTAATCACTGCTGCATGCAGCTCGGGGCAAAAGGGGAGGTCCCTTTGTGGAGGATATACTCTATTGGGCAGTTCTCTCTCATCTAACATACCCGAGAGCTGCAGCTCTTGCAACATAACCTCCACTAACTCCTTATATTTTACTGACTGAGTGGCAGATCCCTCAACTCTCTTTGTGTATGTTGCGGCGACGTGTCCGTTTCCTCGGAAACAGAAGATGCCACCCTCCCCCGAGGCACAGAAGAAATCGCAGCATAGGCTTCTGACACTCTCGAGAGAGGATTAGATCTCGCGGAATAAGGCAGAGAGAGGACAGAGCCCCTCTCCATCTCATCAGCAAGATCTAGCTGCGATCCACACGATTTAAGCCGACGCTCTGCCTCAGCACGAGCGAGACATGAACCGCGAGGAGTATGAACTGTGGGATCTTTCTCAAAAGACGCCCAACGGCTGCGCAGCTCACTGCAAGAGAAAGCATCACACAGTCAGCATACTCGAATGCTGACAGAGAATGCTCCACTCTTAAACACTGTAAGCACATTTCGTGTGTGTCACCGGCTGTAATAAGACATAAACACGATTTAAAGTTTCTCTGTTCTGCCATAATTCATTTTCAGTGGTTTTCGTCAGTTGTTTTTGTATTTGTGTGTGCAGTATCAGTCCATGAGTTGGACAAAAAAGGTTGCATTCACGTGCATGATTCTTGGAAGCAAAGAAGTTACATCTGAATGTTCAGTGCAGGCTTTTATACTTCCTGGTCTGACGTTCACGTCGCCGCATGTGACGTCACCGCTAAATTACATAAGATTGATTTCACATGTGCTTCAAGACGCGTATAAAAAAGGTGTTACTCTAGCCTTCTGTTTGGACGCAGAGTTGAAGTTCCCTTGAAGGGGAACGTGTGCTTTTACAAACCAATGTACCAACGTTGTATCCTGCCTACTGTCTGTGGCTAATAGATCAATCTACAATAAAGGATAAAGAGCAAACAAGTACAATATTAGTCAATATGCTTTTGATTCCTGAAATGAAATGAAGTTACGCTTCTTCTCTCCACTTATATCCTTAAAAAAGCTAGAGCCTTATCTTTACTTATCTTTAGCCATTGTGCTTTTTTGGGATAAATGTTGGAACTGCTAGTTTAAGATATGCTGTTACAAAATAATGTAAACTCAAACCAGTGTTTTATGTGCCAATTACCAATGTATTTGTTTAGCCAGTGGTCATGTAACAAACAGTAAAGTGAAAGGTCAATTTTATCACAAAATAAAGCCATAAAAAAGTGATCAGGTGGTTTTCAAAGAGCTCGGTAATAAAAATCACAAAAGTCTCTACACAGATCCTATTTGGCTAGTCTGAGCAATGACCAAAGGAACATACTTGGACCTGCACCTTCACAACAGACGCTCATTATTCTCAAGGCCATTGACTTTTTAGACAGCAGCTCTGCATTTTTTCCATTTGGCCAGAGGAGAGCTGGTGCGCTGACTGAGCCAGGTTTATGCCAAGGTTTGTTCTCCATTTTCATTAACTGGAGGAGTTTTGGGTTCTTGTCACGGTCACCTCTGCCTTGCTTATTTGTGGTTGGAGGAGCTGTTCTTTAGTGGATCATCCTTCAACAGTGACATTCATATTAAACTGAACTGAATCAGTTTTTAACTAACAAGAACTAAGTTAGCATTCCACCACTACCTGCCTGACATGCTGAAAATGTTTTACAAACTGAAATATTATGGCTTTTTATCCTTTCCTGTTCATCCATGTAAAGTATCTTTGACAATCTACATTTAAAGCTCTAAATAAGTATATAGGTTTAGTATATAAAGCTTGTATCTCATATAAAGCTCTATAGAAATAAAAGTTACTTGACTTGACAATGTGGAAGAAAAGAATATTAGCAGATTCCATAAAGCAATGAAACTGAAATAAATGAGCTTTTCTTTGCAGGAGGATGATCTGAATGGGATTCACATTGTAGCCTTTGCTGAAGAGGAGGACCCTGGTATGTCCAGTTTCAGGGCACCTCTTGTAATTCCTTATAAAGCCAAATGATGTATGAAATGACTCAAAGAAATAAATCCTTGACCTTAAATATATATATTTTTAGATGGCTTTGAATTCTTGGAGATTTTGAAGGAAGTCGCACGAGACAACACACACAATCCAGACCTGAGCATTGTGTGGATCGACCCAGACAACTTCCCATTGGTGACTAAAATCTGGATAGATGCATGACAGTAATTGTTAGCAATACTGTGATGGGAAATGGCCAAAGGGAGAAAATACACTTTCTCTCTTTTAAGCTTCTCTTTATGTTCACATTTCGTTTTACAGCTCATTCCTTACTGGGAGATGACCTTCAAGGTTGACCTCTTTAGACCACAGATTGGCGTGGTTAATGTTACAGATGTAAGTGCAATACTTTCATTATATCATTATTATTTTATTCTTATTAAGCAAATTTATAATGCTGACTTAACATCCATTGACTCATGGCGGACAGGCGGATAGTGTGTGGTTGGAGATACCCAATGATGATGAGCTGCCGACAGCTGAGGAGCTGGAAAACTGGATAGAAGATGTCCTTTCTGGAACAGTAAACACAGAAGATGATGATGATGATGATGATAATGATGATGACGATGATGATGATGATGATGACGATGATGATGATGATGACAATGATGATGATGATGATGATGAATAACTCTGTGAAATACTGTGAAAAGCTGAGAATAACATTTCTTGTCTTTAAGAACTAAATCAAGAGCTAAAGAGCTAAATCATTTTGTACATCAGCGGATAAACTGCATAGTGTTCTTAATGTTACATTTAAACGATACAAGAGAAAAATCTTTCATTTATACAGGCGACCCTCATTTGAAATCATTTCCATGAAGCTCAATTTTAAAGTGTTAGTTCACCCCAAAATTGTAATTATGTAATTAATTACTCATCCTTGTGTTGTTCCAAACCACCATAGCATTGTTCATCTTCAGAACACAAATTTAAATACTTTAGTTGAAATCTGAGAGCATCCTCCATAGACAGAAAAGTTCCTGACTCGTTCCAAGTCCAGAAAAATACCTCAAAACAGACCATATGCTTTCAGTGGTTCAATCAGAATATTATCAACCTATGTGTCAGTATATATTACACATTCATAAGCACTGTGTTGTGACGTACTGTAAAAAAGTGGTTATTTTTGATTTATGTGAGCACAAATATATTCACGTAACTTGATAATAATCTAATTGAACCACCACTGTGGGCTTGTATTCTCTATCTGTTTTGAGAAACCTTTTTTTGGGATATTTTTCTGTACATTTGTTTTTGTTCTTCACACAAAAGAAATTGATGTTTTAATAATTTATTAATGAAAGGGTCTTTGTGGAACCAAACATGGCTTTTTTATGGCATTTCTGTTTTGGAACCTTTAATTTTTAGAGTGTAGATAATTTTGTAATGGAATAAGACACCATCCACATGGCAACAGATTTAAGTTTAATATAATTCGGCCTTTCATCTACGTGACAACACTGCTGTCGGTGCCCTAAAATTAACTTTTTGGATAACAGGTCGCACAGTGGGAAAATCTCAAAAGACCGCATGATGGATGGTCGTGTGGATTGGAAAAACACAACTATTGGGAAACAATGAAGTAAGAACCCTACACAAGATACAACCGATTACATCAACAATGGCAGAGCTTGTGATGTAGGTGCTGCTAAGTTTATTAGCACTATTACAACAAAACAGCTATCTGTAATACTGTATGAACTAGATGACCAGCGGAGATGAATTAACAAATACACGTCATAACTTTTCAGATAGTATATTTGTGTATATGTATGCATCTATGTGTCATCATTTTCTTGTGTTTATGTCTGTACTCAGCGCATTGAAGAAAGACTTCTGTGATTTAGAGTATCCCGAGCCTTTGTCTTTGTTTATTTACAGTGCCACAAACAAGTGTGGCATATATTTTACACCAGTTTAGTGTTCACTTGAGTATGGATGGGAACATTTTTAAATCCACAAAAGAAAAAGAAAATCATTAGCAATGCTGTTTGGACAGCCTAATTTTCTCAAAACTTTACAACAGGAAAGGTAAGTGATGTTTTATATAAATACACAAAGTCTTATGTTTCATATACTGTACTGACACAAACCTAATTAGACATTTGAGTAAATGTGAAGATAAACACATAATCTATAAAAGGTCATTTCATTATAACATTGAAAATATTGTTCACATTTGTAATACACTATTATATAATTTAATTTGCTTTCACAAAATGAACTACTTTGCTTTCTGCATAGTAGGCACCCTCTGCTAGCACAAATTGTCATCTGCGAGTCACTGTCCTACCTTCATCTTTGTAAGCCTTTCCCCTGATGATGACCACACACAATGTCTAATAATGATATTATCAGTTCTTGATGAGCAATATAATTCCTGATTTTGGATAAATTCCACAACACAAAATATTTGCTTCAATGCTTTTATTTGAGAGTCATTTTATTTGATTGGAAGAGATTAAAGTGGAGAAATTTAAGAAAAGTATGCGTTTATATGTAGTACAATCAAAGTACTGTGGGGCAAGATGCATCTGATCTCACAGGCCTGTAACACAAATGTAGCTCAATAGGGTGGAACAGCTTGCATCATTCCAGCAACGGTTTGCTGTAAAAATAGACAAATTAACTTAGTAGTCAACAGTTAAAATGGATCAGAAATGTTTTTTAAAAATTGTTCTAAGACAATAATGGGTGTATATGGTTGTAACTACTGTATATGTTAATGTGTAATATCAGATCATAGTATTGTGTAATATCAGAACATAGTATTACTGTTCTTACAGGTAAAATTGATCTCCAGGCAGTTTTCAACACCAGAATTGTCAGGTTGTCCAGAGCACCAGTTGGTGTAGTCAAATGCAGATCCATCATTCCACAGCCACTGTCCTTCCTAATGAGAGAAGAGACTAGTTATACAGAGTGCTAAACTGTGCCCAGACTCCAGTATTAAGCTAATTTTATTTAGTTTGAAGACTTCAACAGTTCAGTCAAACAAGTATTTCACTTTAGATTAGAAAACTTAACTAACTTGTTCAGCATCATGAGCACCAAGCCAAGCACGTGTGGAGGAAGGCACCAGACTCAGCAGAAAATCATTTTCTATTTTACTGTTTGAAGATGCCAGAGTCCCACCAAGACTTTCACAGTTTCTCTAAAGAGACCGATTTTTATTGTCAATACAAAATTTACATTTTGGGGGGGAATAAACAATATATTCAAACAAAGTTTGGTCTTGTTATTGTCTGATTGTTAGCCCAGCAATTATTGTTTGTTTAAAATAAGTCTAATAGACATCTACAAATCCAAGTCCAAAACTAGATCAATCATCAGATAGACAGGAATGAATGACAGAATCACGTGTGAAGTCTGTCTAAATGTAATATTTGATGGCTAGTGTAGTTTTGGGGTATTCTAAGAGGTTTATTAGATTTTCACTGACAGCCCAAATTTAGCCCAAATTCTTGTTTTAGCCAAGCTGTCTATGTTTAGATGTCTGGGAGCTATTATTAGCATTTATTTGCAAAATATAAAGCTTTTCTTTAAAATAATAAAAATGACTTAGTTGTATCAAACTCTTTACCTCTGCTGTGACCCAGTAAGTCGACTGAGAGAAAAACTTGTAGCATCGGACTCCAAGATTTGTCCATCCATAGGGGCATGTTTCAGCTAAATCAACTGCATTCAGTACATAAACATTAGTGCTATTGTAATATCCACAGAAAAGATGTAGCTTGCTTTAGTGTGTTTCACAATTTCCTGCTATGCCTCATTATAAAGCTATAAAGCTACATTATAAAGCTAGAAAACATCAGTATTTTATCAGAAGAAGCTTTAAATGTTTTTAAAAGGAAAGTATTGTACCATCTGTATTCCCCATGGAAAACATGATGAAAATAAGCAGAAGATTTCTCAGCATTGCCATGATGAACCTGAAAATGGTTAATGTGTGTATTCATATTCAGCACACTGTGGATTCTCTATGTATTTAAAGAGAGTATTCAACAATACTTTTTAGCTATATTATTCAGCAGGTTGTTGTGTCAAAACTCACCTTGGTGTTCAGATCGTTTCCTTCAGTGAAGTTTCAGTGAATATTTAGTGAAGTTCCAAAAAGAGTTCTGCTTTTATACTTGAGGTAAAGTGTGTGTAAGTCACAAGGGGGGTACAGGATGTGAATGTTTGATTTGAGGATGTTTACATAAATCCATATTGGGAAGATGAGCATGGCTAAAAATACAATATTAGTTTAAATAAATATTTGTTTTTTAGCATTAAACATTTGATACAGTTACATTCTAGATGAGGACAAGGTATAAGGGTAGGTAGGTATAAGGTAAAAGGACAAGAAGAAAATAGGAGAAAACAACTAGAGTACATTATGAACTATGACTTATATAAACATTTAAATAACATCCACTTTTTTTTGTATTTTAATAACAATGTCAAAACATTATAATTATGATGACAACGACTATGATGACCATAAAGTTGAGAACATTTCTTTATCGTCTTTAATTTGCACATAATCTGCATAGGTAACATTCAATTGCAGTATCTTAATCACTTCTAACTTGTAAACTGATAAAAGGATTCAAATATAATTCCGTAGTGTAAATTTGTCACTTCAATACACTTAATAATAGATTTAAATGAAACCTCTCCATGAACTGCCTCCTCCTCTCCATAAACTGCCACCTTATCATGGTGGAGGGGTTTGAATCCCTGAGTGACCCAAGGAGCTATGTTGTCGGGGGACTCCCAAGAAGATCAGGACCTTGATGACCCAATCCTCGAACACAGAAACTGGAATGAAACATGGAAGGTCACCTCACTGGGAGGGAAGGAGCCTGAGGTTGAACGGTACCAACTAGAGATAGTCGGCCTCACCTTTATGCAGGTTGGGCTATGAAACTCAAATTTAAGAAAAGGGCTGGACTCTCTTCTGCTCTGGAGTTGCCCCTTATAGTTGCTGGCTTATAGCCCCCCAAATTAGCTGCCATGTGTTGGAGCTTTCCCCAGTGAATGAGAGGGTTGCCTACCTGCACCTTCAGGTCAGGGATAGGTCTCTCACTGTAGTTTGTGCTTAAGGGCCAAACACCAGTGCAGAATACCCCACCTTCTTGGAGTCCTTTGGAGAGGTGCTGGAAGGTGTTCTGACGAGATACTGGATTCCCTCTCCGGTGCTGTCATTTTCTCCACCATTAATCTTAACAGTGGGTACTGGCAGGTAACTATGGAACATGGTAGTAAATCCAAGACTACCTTCATCGCTCCCTCAGGCCTGCACCACTTTAAAGTCATGCCCATTGGGGTTAAAAATGCACCAGCAACATTCCAACAACTAATAGAGTCTGTCCTAGGTGAGTTACGGGGGACAAATGTGTCCCAAATTCTGCCAACATGAATTGTCATTTCTAGGACATGTGGTTAACACACAGGGCATCTCTGCTGAGTCCACCAAAGTGGAAGCAATAAAATTGTCACACCCTCTGCATGTTCCATCAGCCCCAGTCACCATTCTCACTCTCCATCTACTACACACCGTACACAATCACCAGATTACTGATCACACACACCTGTGCACTAACCACTCACCTGCTCCAGCCATCTCCACCGCACTATTTATACTCACCCTTCCTGTTCACTCGTCGGCTGGAATCATCATTGCATGGTCGTACTCTCCTTGTGCTCACCCTGATCTTCTGCCAAGCCTTCTACGAACTATCCATCATCGAGGCTAACGCCTGTTACCTGTTTGCTCGACTGCAAGGGAAGTTCCTGTTTTCATTATTGACTGTTGTTATCCGATTGCCTGTTTGCACTACGGTGCGAAGACCACCACTGTGTTTTAATAAACACCCTGTAAACTTATCCTTTCGTCTCTGCCTTCTGTGACCGTGACAAAAATCCTATCCAGTTTCAAATAACATCAAAGAGGTTTAAAGATTCCGAGGATTTGGCAGGATGGTACCACAGGTTTTTGCCAAACTTTTCTCAAATAGCAGAGCCTATAAACTTATTGAACAAAAAAGGACAAATTTTCCAATGGACACCTCAATGTCAACAAGCATTTGAAAAATTAAAGACTCACCTCGCCTCCCATCCTTGAACATCCTGATCATCGACTCCCCTTGCCAGGGATTCAGGATTAGGTGCGGTGTTGGCACAATGTAAAGAGCAAGGCCAAGAGGAAGTTATTGTCTATGGAAGTCAAACACTGACCAAACCTAAAATTAATTATTCAGCTACAGAAAAGGAATGTTTAGCAATACCAGGGTTCAACGCTAAAGATTTTTTCAACTCCCAATCGGGCCAGTGGTTCAGATTTTACTTGCCCTGCCAAAATTTTCACTGGCCCCACCAAAAAAAATTGCTACTTCTTAGCCACATATTTTAAATAATGTGTCAAAAGCCAAACATAATTGTATACATACACATTTTATACAGCTTAACTTTTCTTTAAATACAACTGACAATTTAAAAAAATTACAATTGTATGTAACTAAATTTGAAAAAAGAAAGTAAATTTTTTTTAAGCGAAAATGTGCACTTTAATTTTGAATTGTCACCAAATATAAATCAGAGAGGTAAGACTTTCTCATACATAGCCTCATTTCAGTTGTCAAGTTTAATAAAAATCTATCTATTGAATCAATCAATCTATCCGAGACTGCAGTCAGATCCTGAAGCAGATCAATGTTGATCTTTCCGTCGAGGTGTCAGTGCAGAAATTAACAAAACAATAGCCCTAATACAAAATATTATAATATTAAAATATGGAATAATTATCAGATGGTAATTTTTGTCAATTGTCCTAACGGATAACACTCAGTAATATTTCAGCATGCTTTCACTTTCGTATTCGACATGAAACCACAGTTGCCGGTAGGAATGGCATCCCGCCCTACTCATAATTCCCTCTTCATATAGCCATATATATGGCTATTACACAACCATAATACATTGTGATACAGCCTGGTTCATTAGTTTGTTGGCTGGAATTGCTTTCTCACAACAATCGTTCCGCTCCAGAGTTCGTTTCAATCAAGCCGAGACCACCTCATTCTGGCGATCTCGATCCCAATTGATTTGGAGCGGATCCGAGCGCGATTGTGGGACTCACATATGCCAAAATGAACCGCGCTAACTGTGCAAACGAGACAGTTTCCGAAACAAACGTCTAGTGTGAAAGCACCCCAAGACTGTATTTGCACGCAACTGACAAACAGTCACAGCCAAATTAAACTTTAGTGACAATGCAGAACTGGCCCGATCGGGCAGTCCTTATCGTCGAGCCCAGAATACTATGGGCTATCAAAAAGTGGCGACATTTGCTAGAGCCAAAACTCTTCACTATAGTCACCAATCACTCCGCTCTTCAGTGGGTCTTGAACTCCACAAAGAACACCTCCTGTTTAATCCGCTGGCTCCTCATTCCAAAGTCTTCAAAAATTTGACTTTGTGGTTGAGTACAGGAAGGGAAAACTTGCATTCTTTCGCATTCATCCCATACCTGGTTGCCATGTGTATACCGCTCAAAAAGAACCAGAATTTCCCATCTCCACGGCAGAAGTCTTGGAAGAGCAACACAAAGACTCAGATATCATCAAGATATTCCAGACCCTAGCAGAAAAAGACTCCACTCTACATGAACAGTTTGAGGTAATGGAGGACAAATTATATCATCACTCTCTTTTGAAAGATGGGCAAAAACACTACAGGATGTATATACTTGCAACTCTTATACCAACTCTCCTTCAACAGTACCATGCACATCCATTAAGTGGGCACTTAGGCATCTACAAAACATACCAGAGGGTGCATCAAGTTGCCTTCTGACCTGCAATGTGGACATTTGTAAAAACGTATGTGAAAAGGTGTGAAATGTCAAACTCTAAAAAACGAGAGCCAAAAACCAGCAGGAAAACTCCAACAGACCACTCCCACTCGCCCAAATGTTGGGAGTTGACATCATGGGAACTTTTCCTTGCAGCCCTCACAGATCACAATATCTGTTGGTTTTGTTGATTATTATTCACATTGGGTTGAATCATTTCCCATGCGAGATGCCACTGCCCATACAGTCGCCACAAATCTTAGAGAAGAAATACTCACCCGGTGGGGAGTGCCAGATTTCATTCTATCTGATCGAGGCATGCAGTTCACATCAGCCATTTTCTCTAAAATCTGCAAAAACTGGAAAGTCAAACAGAAAATGACAACAGCCTACCATCCCCAGACTAATCTAACAAAAAGAGTGAACAGAACCTTAAAACAGATGATTTCTGCATATGTAGAAGACAATCATAAAGCATGGGATCAACACTTACAAGAACTACGCTTTGCCATAAATTCCACAGTCTAAGAAACAATTGGCATGACCCAAGCAGAGTTTCAATTTAGAAAGGAACTCCAAGGTCCAGTAAATAAACTACTGCATGGACACAATTTATCTCCTGATTCTTCGGCCTACAACATTGCTGAACATCTGTCAAATTTAAAATGAAAGCTAGAGAATGCAGCAAAAAAGCTGTGGCAAGACAACTCTGCAGTTACAATAAAACACGACAAGAGGCATCCTATAAAGAAAATTAACGTGTCTGGGTAAGAAACTTTCCTCAATCAAGTGCATTGTATCACTTCAGTGCGAAGCTTGCAAACAAATGGAAAGGACCCTACAAGATAATCCAACAGTTAGGACCTCTAAATTATTGTGTTGGATTGGAAAACACTGGAGAAGACATACGTACTGTCAATGTCTGCAACCTTAAGCCTTGATTTCCAACAGCTAAAGAACTTGACAATCAGGAGAAAGAAAAACTTCAGGCCATTTTCCTCCAACCATTAGATGAAGAAGAGTTTCTTGATTTCTTGGTTTTGACTTTTTAAACAACCAGAGGTTGTTTTTTCCACTGGGGGGGACAGTGTGACGATAGCCAAGGCTATTGGATAATGTTTTAATTAGTCTCCACCCATTTGACGTAAATGGGGAAAAATATAAAGGAGGAGGAGGAGAAGTGAAGGGTGGAGTGACGTGGCGTAAGGCGTGTCCGGGGGTGCGGATTAAAGAGGAGAGCTGAAGAGGTGGCGTGGCATGGAGTAAGGCATCGTGCAGAAGAAAAGAGGAGAGTACAGAATTGTTGTAGTACAAACAACTGAGTATTAAACGGGAGAGAAAAACGTAACAACTGACTGTATAAAAAGAATGTGAAAGTATGTAGCGGAGCAAAGACCGCTGTCTTGTGGCTGAAGTAAGCAAGTGACCAAGTGTGCGTCAACAAAGACTTTAGTGCAGTGTGCCCCGAAGAAAAGCCACACTTACCCAATTCATCTTGTTGGTATTAAATCAGCTACAGAACGATTTTCCTCATCCCACAGTCGACATTGTCGGAGGTTCCTGCTGGGCTTGCTTAGACTCAGGGCTAACGTGGCTGCTACTCACCGTCCGCCTTTGCTACACAGGTGGCTCACATCATTTCACCTCTTACTTTGCCTTGACCTCATCGTGGATAAGAAATTTAAATTTGATTAATTTCCCAAATTCCCATTTTATTTTTCTTGTTGTTTTTTTATTTAGTTTTCCCCCTTACCATTATTTACCTATCAACCCCCTCAATCGATTAAAAATCATTCTAAGATGTTGATTTACAAATAAAACATAATAAAAATCTGAAATATTACTTGATCAGCAGCAAATTATAAATAAAATATTAAATTTCTAAAAAATCATGTGAGACTGAAGACTGGGGTACTGACGCTGTAAATTCAGCTTTTATAACAGCAATGTAATGTTTTTGAAAACCACTTGTTTGGATGTCAAAACCTTCTTATAATAACTGCAATAAAGACATGTATTGATAATATAAGGATTTGTTATGAAAAAAATTGCTAGGCTGGTCAAGCTAATTTTAGCTGGTCATTTCCCAGCCTGAAATGGACAAAACTTCTCTAAAACCAGGCTGGTCGACCAGCT
>CAIGQW010053321.1:9667810-9688045 GCA_903798125.1 Danio choprae
TATATATATATATATATATATATATATACATATATATATATGTTTTATATAAATATATTGATTTATTTATTTAGTATTTTTATTTTTCTAGAATATGTAAAATCATGTATATTAATTCAAAAGGATAACCATTTGTTATGCAATTTTTTAATTAATAAATTGCTTTACCGTGTTTAACTTTGTTTAACTGTATAAAATAATTCTAGTTTAAACTTATGCACAGTTGGGAGAATCAAACAGGACACCTAACTCCCAATTCCAAATTTTTAAGTATATAACAACAATACCCACCGATTGAATGGTCTCCCTTCTTTCCTCAAGTGGTTGTCAATCTGTCTGTTAAATTCTTCTACTTCACTGAAACAGAGAACAAACACTGTTGGGTTAACATAAATATCAGTAACAAAAAGGTTCTCTGAGCATCAACCAGCATGCAGTTTATATACAGTAGATTTTGACTAAATATACATTATTTAGTCTGGCATAGCTCTGGAAAAGAACACCACAGATAAACTGCATTTCATCATAGATGTGCTATTTACTGAAGAATACAGCTAGCATTTGTAACTGTATTTATAAACTGCTTATCAATGTCTATTAATGTAGAGTTAATGCAAAACAAATAATAAAATAATAAATGAACTATTTGTTAATGCTTAATAATTTATTTATGGTATGCAGTTTTATAGTGTTAGCCAACAGTTTGAGATAATCTCAATGAAAAATTCCAATAGTTTGTTTTCTTTTCTACAATGAGCCTAGCAAATCCAGTCATACTGGCCATCACTTCATATTGGCCTGGTAAAACATGCCTGATAGACATTCATATATGATAATGAGACTCTATATGGTTAAGGCCTGCAGAATAAGCCTAACTATAAAAACGGCAAAACATCTCATTCATCACTAAAAAACGATTACAAAAAAACAGGCTAATAACACATATAGGCAGTCAGCACAGTTTTTAATGTGCTAATGTAATAAAACAATGAGTAGAAGAAGTTTTCACACTGATAAAATATAGGTTGATCTGAAACATCTCACACATCAACGTGCTTTTATCATCTTGGTTTAATTAATGTGCACATTGTTATCGGTTAAGTCCACAAGCCATTAAATCAACATTAAACCATGGCTACAATTTAAGAACGTCGTAATATTTAATAAAACTAGAAAACGAATTCTAGAAAATTTATTCATAATTAGCAGCTCTCACTTTAGCAGTGTAAAACTCCCCATACATCTTATTATTATTATTATTATTATTATTATATATTACTCTTCTTTTGAAAAAAAAATCGTCGCGTAAAGTTTTTATCCCAGACCCTTGAAAGTGGGGTATCGTGCGGGCTAATCGGGCATTTCTGCATAAACATTGCACAGTACAAATAACAACCGTAAACACGTAGACGCAGACAACATGTGTATGTGAGTGTATTTGTGACAATAGCGTTGGCGATGGCAAAAAGCGTTTGTGGATGCGTTTGTGTGTGAGAACCGTGCTGATGGCGGATGGCAAATAAATACGTTAACACTTGTAACTTACACTGTAAAATACTTTTCTACGAGAGCGCTGCACGGCTAGCCTACTCTAAAAAAAACTTTACATTCTGTAATATCTAAAGGAAACCGTAAAAACAAAAATGTTTGCAGTAATAAATAATTAATAAATAAAGTAATAAATCTTTTTAAGAAAAACACGTTAGCCTACTTACCCCGCTTGCATCTGCCGCTCATTTTTCCTTTTTTTAATGGCATGTCGAATCCTACTTCGACTTTCATATTCTATCAATACATTTGGTGTTTAACATAAACTCACTAAACGTTAGTGCATTTTAAAGACATTCTTCCAAAATTATTGTTACCAGCGAGAAAACCATGTTGTTTGACGAGCATATAACTTACATGGCTATTCCCTTCAGAAGGTAGATTCGGTTGTCAGTTTTGATATTTGAATTTGTGAAATACATATTTTTTTTATATATAACTGTCAATTTCACTGAGATGAAAACAGCTCAAAATCATTAAAGATGAAGGCGATACTGTAGGCCTAGCCAACATCTACTCTGCGCTATCCTTCAACGGATAACCAGCGACATCTAGTGTTCTAGTAATATATATATATGTGTGACTATAACGAGTATGATACATATAAAATGTATCTGAATAATAAAGTTAGGGCAGCAGTTACTCATCAGAATATAATATTGATTTGCTTTCTTGTTGTTTTGAATCCCAGTGCACAATGCAATCAATTCCAATGCAATTCAGCTGTCCAAAATTATTTTATATTTTTATACCCATAATGGAAATTGATGAATACATTAATAAAACATTTGCACATGCAGAGGTGTACACAAGTGTAAACTACATACACTAATAAATAAATTATATACATACAGTATAGTTTAATACATGAAATAGTCTATATATATATATATATATATATATATATATATTTAAAAGTGAACACAAAAGTAAAAAATGTCTTTGCTCAACATATTTTGCGAGAAATATCCAACAATTTCCTCTGACAAAGTGTTTTACTGTAACTCACTATGTAAATGATCTGAATTAGTCTTTTTTTTTTCATCAAACGTTCAGATTTTAAAAAATGTAAACTTGTGCTTCTTTTATGGATTGAGTCTAAATTATTTCACTCTTGAAAGAATCTGATTTCTGACTTGTGCTTTTTAAAAAAAACTAATTCCTTAATTGAATGTGATGGTATTGCATGATCAGACAGGGCTAAACTGACAAGTCAGAATGGAAAATTATGCTATAACAGCTAGAAAATGTAAATAACAAACATAATTGTCCTTTATCAATAAATACAAAAAGAAATCATATATTAGCCTTAGTGGAAAATCTCACCGGAGCAATTAAAAAAAAAAGGCATACAAGGTTAATTCTCTACTTTTGCTTCATAAGCCAACAAATTTCAAGCCTTAAAAAAACAGTGAGGAGCAAGGTTTATAAATGTGTTAGGCAGCATTAATGGGCTTGCATTTTGTAAACACAAGTCATTGATGATGATGATGATGATGGTGATGATGATGAACTCGCGCACACGCAGGCACACACACAAAAAAATAAATTAACTCTAAAAATACCTTATTCACAATTTAATTACCACACAATAAAAGAGGTGAACGACAAATCACAATTTATTCATCACAAAGGAAAGGCTGTTTTTTTTTTCTTCCTGTAATATATTACTCCTTTGTCTTCCAGCGTATAAAAATTGCAGAAATAAAATAACCCAACAGGCTGAAAATGATCACGTTTGGCTGTCATGCTATTATTATGGCACTGGCAAAGTTACAATTAACAGATAGTTTTCCATTATTTGTGATCTATGGGTGTTCAATTTAATTATGATTTCGAATTACATGTTGGCAACTTAATATCCCCAATACCTTTTGTTGTTTAAAATGTTTAACAAAGTGCTTTTTGTTATAACCAATGTTGGGGAAAGTTACTTTTGAATGTAATTCATTACAATATTGAATTATTCCCCGAACAAGTAACTAGTTGCGTTACTTAGTTACTTTTTTAATGGCAAGTAATGTGTTACATTACTTCTGAGTTACTTTGTATCACCTGGCTAAGCCTTGATCTCTTTCAGAAGAGATCTCTTTTTTTCTTTCTTTTTTTAAATAGAAGAGCTCAGCAATTAACAACACACTGTATAACTTTCATTTACCTTTAAAAAACACATCAAAAACATATTTTACGATGTTATCTGAGAACTTCCTGACCCCAGAGCTATACATGCCGTATAAACATATTATTTAAAGTTAAAGCAATGTGTTTGCTACTTTTGTGCGATTTGTCTACAACAATTCATGTCAATGTCAGACAATCCCCTTTTCTTCGATGTGTTCAAAATAATGAACACATTCTCTCATTGACTGGATGATTTATTGTGACTATAATTTTAATTCAGCAATTTATTTTTTAAAAGCTAATTAATTAAACTAAGAAGTAACTCAAATATTATTACATAATTTTTTTAAGTAATGCGTTACTTTACTCATTACTTTAAAAAGTAATATTATTACATATCTCACGTTACTTGTAATGCATTACCCCCAACACTGGTTATAAATATATTTTTAAATTATGATTCAAATCTGGTAATGAGGTGCTTTTTCTCACTTATTTCTCTCTCTGTACTATTTCTTATTAAATTTATTATTTTAAACTCCTAAATATCAATGACATCTAAGCAGTATTGACAGCAGACAAGACCTTTTTGCCAGTGCAGTTTCGCAAAATGTTTGCAACCCTCAAGCAGTGTTTCTAAACTCACCTGATCTCATGATACTCCAATATGAATAAACGCTCATTTATGTTGTGGTGAATTGATAAAACATACAGGCCTCATAAGCATAGATATGCTAAACAATATCCGCTTGCGAAAGCTAAATTTAACGTTTATCACAGTACTTAACTAGCATTTGCTCTATGCATAACAAAACATACAGACAAGGAGCACAAACGCACAATCACACCAGTCAGCACTAGGTCATCGGATAACATACATTACGGGTACATTTTTTTCTCTTGTTTTTTGTTCTCTTCTGTTCTCAGTAATAACAAATATTGTATCAAAATACATACATTATGTAAAATGCCATTTATAAACTGTGAAAAAGTGAAAAAAGAATTCCAAAACAAAATAGTACTAGTCCGAAATTTACAAGCGTAGAAAAGCAAATGGACGAGAGCAATGCACTCCATCAGACAGATGTCTCAGACTGTAGTTGTAGTACAAACTTGTGTGATTTGGGATGGACGTACTCCTCAGACAGTTTGAGGTGTGGGATGGTTTTACTGGTGACCACTAGGCTGAAGTCAGATGATTTAAGCTGGAACTCAGAGCCGTGCCGGAGGGGGCTGGTGACGGACGCCTCGCTGACCAGTGTCCAGTGCCGAGTCTGAGAGCTCTCTCTCCCGTACTGCTGCGTGGGGCCGGCGGTCAGATAACTCTCCAGAAATGCCTAGAAGAGAACAAGAGTGCCCATATCTGTTCACTCTTATCCGCTGGTGCTGTAATGTAATCATGGCTGATATGTAGAGATGTTGTGTGTAATATTTGGAACTGAGAATTTCATTCCATTATTTGTTCACTTGTCTGTTTGTTAGATCTTACAAAATAAATGATTTCATTTTGCATTTTAATTATAAATATAATAACTGAATAATTCTCAGGGCCTCACGGTGGCGCAGTGGATAGCACGTTCGCCTCACAGCAAGAAGGTTGCTGGCTCGAGCCTCGGCTGGGTCAGTTGGCGTTTCTGTGTGGAGTTTGCAAGTTTTCCCCGTGTTGGCGTGGGTTTCTTGCGGGTGCTCCGGTTTCCCCCACAAGTCCAAAGACATGCGGTACAGGTGAATTGGGTAAGCTAAATTGTCCGTAGTGTATGAGTGTAAATGGGTGTGTATGGATGTTTCACAGAGATGGGTTGCAGCTGGAAGGTCATCCGCTGCGTAAAACATATGCTGGATAAGTTGGCGGTTCATTCCGCTGTGGCGACCCCAGATTAATAAAGGGACTAAGCCGGAATGAAAATGAATGAATGAATGAATGAATAATTCTCAAATTGCTGAAAATACAGTTGATACTATTTAACAATTTGCTTAAGTAAACTTTTGAGCTTACACCCTAAAATTAAACACAGAATTATGAGAAAGTTTATAGATACTTTAAATCATTATTCAAAGAAAAATATTGGTAACACTTAACAAATTCTCCATTAGTTAATGTATTTACTAACATGAACAAACTATTAGTAATACATTTATTACAGCATTTATTCATGTGTGTTAGTTCATGTTAACTCACAGTGCATTAACTACTGTTAACAAGCATACATTTGGATTTTAATATTGCATTAGTTATTAATAAATGCTTTACAAGATTGTTCATCTGAACAATTATTCTAAAGTGTTTCCAAAAAATGTAATGTGAGTAATTCTGAGACAAAAAAATTAACCAAAATGTTTAGCTTTTTCTCATTTTATTTCTAAAAAGTCAGAGATATTATCTTCTTAGTCTTTCTTATAATCACATAATCCTGATTTATATCTCTGAATTGTAAGAAAAAAGGCTGAGAAATGGGAGATGCGAAGCTGACTTTTTTATGGGTATAGTTTTTTTATAGTATTGTAGTATTTATAGTATTGCTTGTGTGCATCTAACTACTGTTACAGACAATTGAATCATATAAATCACGTTTCTCAATGTTGTCACTGTTGTGCTTGTCTCACCTTCGGGGTCATGTTGTTTGTAATGCAGAAAGCCAGGTGTGCCTGAATGCTGTCCATGCTGTGGCAGTGCTGCTGGCGGGTGGTGCGGAGGTATTTCTGCAGCGCTCGAGCCATGGAGGGAAAGATGGCCTGCGCCGCCTCACGTGGATCCATCTCATCTCCCGGTGGCTTCTTTTTCTCCTCCTCCTGCAGCCGTCTAACATGTGTGAATGCCTCCTCTACTGCCACCACCAGTCTAGAGACAAAATGATGTATATTAAATAGCAGACTATATGCGTTTCATAAACTGCTGGGGTACTGTGGTTTTCATTAGCAACCATCTTTATGGTTTACAAGGAAAAAATAAAATATTCAGCAAGCTGCAAATCCGTGGACAAGAATGCCCTGTAAATGCAACAGAAGAATTGTCAGACCAATGGTTTGAGCTGACAGAAAGACAACAATAACTCAAAGGTCTAATGAAGAGCATATTTGAACACACAACACATCAAACCTTGAAGCAGATGAGCTACAGCAGCAGAAGTAGAGCACACTGGTAATACATATCAGTTGAAAACAGAAAATTGAGTACCCTGTTTTTCTAGTGTACTGAGCATTGAGTTCTGTTGGTGTGTAGGCTAAGAAATTGGTGTTAACCACATGAAAGCATAGATCCAATCCTGCTTCAAATCAATGATTCATACTATTAGTGGTTTTGCAATGGTATGGGGGATATTTTGCACAACTGGCACCCTTTTGTACCTACATTGCAAAATTTAAACACCACAGCATAATATTTCTGCTTACCATGTCCATCCCTTTATGACCACGGTGTACTCATCTTATGATGCTACTTCCAGCAGGATAACACACCGTATCATAAAGCTTAAATCATCTGAAACTGGTTTGGGAATAGAACTGGAATGGGAGATTTCCATCAAAGATGTGGAGCTGACAAAACTGCAGCAGCTGTGTGATGCTGTTGTGTCAGTATGGACCAGAATCTCAGAGTAATGTCTGAATTTATGACGCAAAGAATTAAGGCAAACGGGAGCCAACACGGTATTAGAAGTGGCCTTATAAAGTGGCAGATGAGTGTATTTTAATATCTGTGCTCTATATCACAACTGGCACTATCCAGTTTCACTATACAGTATAGAGTTTCTCTTACCGTGCTTTGCGCTTTCGGACTCGTCTATCATGCTCTGCTTCCTCATAGTACAGCTCATTGTGACTGGTGTCTCTCTGTCGTGCGGCAGCTGCCATTTTTGCTCGAGACTGAGCCGTTGCAGCATCACTTCCAGCACCTGTTGAAAAACAGTAGAGTAGAAAAGAATCATCTTCATATCATGTAGTTTCATAATCGTTACTTATAACTATTAATTCTGTCAAGCTTTCATATAGTACTACCAATAATTACAAAATACAGTATATTGTAATGTATTTAAAATATTCTAAATGTTACACTAAACAGACCAGCATACAGTTACTTAAACACAAATTATTTTTCCTATGTTTAAAGGTGCAGTAGGTGATTGTCTTCAGAAACATGTTTTGTTGTGCTGGTTGAAAGTCTCTTCTCTTCCAATAGTAATGATTAAAGTAAATGATCTAAATGTATTTATATGTATTTTTATATTATGGGTAAGGCATAAAACAAAAAAAAATGTTCATCCAATTAAATATTGTCAGGCCGACAATTCTAATAAGTAGCCCAAACTGTCTGTCAAAAAATGTACATGCCTGCATGAGTGTTGCGCTTTCATTCATGTGCACACAAGACAATCACAGTTGCGGTAAAAAGTATTGGAGTTACTTTTGCACGGTGGAGGAAGGATGACACCATGGCTGAAGCATTTCTTTTAGACAGGTCATGTTATGTTTTAAAACTATTTTAGTCATGCAAAGCTTATGTAGATTGTGTTGTATTATGAAAGGGTTATATGCACAGAAGTGTTCAGCCAATGAAATCTTCAGGCGAATGATTGATGTGACTATTTTCAATTTCATAAGGGACATTTTACAGCACCGATAATGTAGATTTTATTTAGTTTAAAAACTAAACATAAGTAAATAGCGCTATTCCGCCTAGCCTGCTTTACTGAGGTGAAGTTGGTTTTATATTCACATTGGTTAATTTTTAAACAATGACAACATGTGATGCTCTCCTTATATTGTTTGCCATGCTACTTTAAATATTCGCTCTGAAATAGCATGCAAGTATAGCTTAGTAATAACTGTAATTCCTGCATGCCGCCGGCCAACCACTAACCACATTTCTAACTGGCGAATGACATGAACTAGTGTGTTGTCTGCTGTCACGTGGCGGTGCGCGCATTCGTTATTTCAGGAGGCGTGACTTTGGACGGCAGGGGAGGGATTGTTTTAAAGATATTATGCTAACCGGTTAACATTTTGGCAGATCACCTACTGCACCTTTAAATCTTGCATTTTCTTTCATCATTCTCTGTGTTCGCCATTAGGTATATGTTTGCATATATTACCTACCAAATATAGGTAGGTCATTTACCTACCAAATGTTTTTCTTTATTATTATTTGAAATAGATTTATTTATTTAAGGAAGCATTTAATCGATTAAAAGTAACAGAGCCAACATATTTCCTTTTTAAATTAAGGTTGTTCTTTTGATTAAAATATCACAATTTTATTAAAAAAAATAAATAAATCAATAAAAACAGCGACAAAGATGCTTTTAACATTACATTGGTAATAAGGAATGTTTTTGAGCATTAAATCAGACAATTATAATGATTCCTGAAGGATCACCTGACAGACTGAAGTAATGATGCTGAAAACTAAAACAAAACTAGATAGATAGACAGAAAGAAACCTACCCCAAAACGTGACACTGTGTATCTACTGCAAAAGACCCACTACCACTCAAGTACATCTTTATGTGGAATACGTTTACGATTATCATACGCAAGGCATATTAACTCTGTGCGCATAGTAATGCGGTGAACAGAATCATTTATGCATATTTATCCATATTCAGGTCACAGATATAATTAATAATGCATGACAAGGGTAGCATGACTCTCCTCAGTAGCAGGGCAGGTCTGTGATCTCTAGCTCATGGAATAACCTTCAGAAGTCACATTTTCTGAATATGAACCAACAAATCAGCCTCAACTGAGCTCTGATGAATAACATGACCAAGACAAAATGTGTGCATGCAAACACACAACATTAACATTTATGAGAAATATGACACTAAACTCATCTTTCACACAGACAAAAGCATGTGGGTAAGTGTAGACTATTACAGAGCACTTTCAAACCAGAGGAGAAATAAAATTAAATAGGAGGGGGGGGGGGATTTTAGTATAGACTTCCTCGTGATGCATTATTAATAATCTGACAATGTGCAAAGGACAAAAAGAGCTATACACTAGTGATATTCATATACATGCACACACACACTCTCTCTTTCTCTCTCTCACACACACACGCACGCACACACACATTCCTGGCCTGGTTCAATAGCCACAGGCATAAAGGAAGGCTTGAGTGCTTAAGGGGGAATCTTGATCCCAAATATGCATCTCTGGATCAGGGTGTGAGTACATTTCTTGTGTTGACAGCACATCGTAAATGTCAAAAAGAGAGAGAGAAAAAAAGGGAGAGATACTGGGTGTGTTGAGAACTGGGGTGAGTAGGAATTATTGACTTTTTTATTGTTCAGGTTTTTACAGCATACTGTGGCAAGTGCAGGTACAAGTGCCTTCATTTCACTTGATTCAAATTATCATCAAAGTTTGTGACCTTGTGCATGGTGTACAATGATTGCATGCACAAGCAAATAACTCTGAAGACACGTGGAGCGTTTGACAGTTCAGTGTTTCAGTGAAAGGGTTTTTGAATGCATTTCCCAGTCCGAACTTACAATCGAAAAGATAGCTTTTCAGTTTGGCTTTAAACTCTGCAGAGAGAAACAATCACAGATGGAATATTAATTGATGGTGGAGACTGATTAACATGGCAGAGTTGCTGCATTAAAAGTGTGAATGGGTTTCGTTAAAGGGATAGTTCACCCAAAAATGAACCATTTACTTACATTCAAGTCGTTCTAAACTTTTATGAATTTCTTTCTACTGTTGAACACAAAACAAGATATTCTGAAGAATGTTGGGATAAAAAGCAGCCATTAACTTTCATATTAAGAAACAGAATTAAAGTCAATGATTGTTTTTCTTCTGTACATTCTTCAGCAGATCTTCATTCATGTTGAAAAGAAGAAACTAAAATAATTTGTAAAGTATGAAGATATGCTGACCAAATTAAAACATTTGGGGTAAACTATAACTTTAGGTCTACCTCCATTTAACGAGTCCAGGACAATATTATTTCTCACATGTTCATTCATTCATTCATTGTCTTTTCAGCCTGTATTAATCAGGGGTTGCCACAGTGGAATGAACCGCCAACTTATCCAGCATATGCTTTACCCAGCGGATGCCCTTCCAGCTGCAACCCAGTCAATGGGAAACATCTAGTTTGCTCAAGCAAGTCAAAACTGTAGAAATGAGACTAAACTGTTGATACTGTATACAGCGATGAAGAGCAAGGGTGGTCATTAACAAATCAAAAAATAAATTGGTAACACTTTCTAAAAAGTCTGTATTTAGAACGCATTAAAAGAGGGTTAAATGTATTATTATAAACAACATCATAATGTGCTGTAATACCTTTCAAGTAATTGTAACAACAGTAAAAATACTGAACATAATTTCATACACTTAAAGAGTTAGTTGACACAAAAATGAAAATTACCTCATTATTTACTCTCCCTCATGTGGTTTTATGAAACCTTTATGAGTTTCTTTCTTCTGTTGAACACAAAAGAAGATATTTTGAAGAATGCTGGTTGCTGGCACCCACCGATTTCCATAGTAGAGAAAAAAAAATAACTATAGAAGTCAATGGGTCCCGGCAACCAACATTCTTCAAAATATCTTCTTTGTGAAACTCGTATAGGTTTTGAACAAGGAAAGGGTGAGTATATTTTCATGCTTGGGTGAACTGTCCCTTAAGGTAAAATGGATTGTAAACTGTATCCCATAGTTTCACGTCGTCTGATTTCCTAAATGTAATATATTGGCATTGTTTTCTTATAATGCTTAGAAGTTAAAAAATGTAATAATCAATGTGCAGATCTAAATCACAATGCAGCAAACTGACACTTTTCATCAATTTTCACATTACACTTTAACCATTTTAATCAATCATTTTAGATTTAGTCTAACTTTGCAGAAGCATTTTTTTGCCTTTATATATTGTATCTTTATATCTAAAACTGTTGTCATTTTTGGGCCATGCCTCTGTTAATGTTAACTCTGCTGAGAAGCAAAAATTATTAACATTTATAAGTAAAAAACACTGAATGCACTATAGGTAAACCCACCAATATGCTTTTAAAATGATACATTTTTAAGTTAAATTATAAGCTTTACAACCTGTCAATTTGGTTTACCACATATAAAGCTCTCATATTTTACATTTAACATGAATTACATTACTTGGATAATTTACTGTAATGCTAAAAGAACAAAACAAGAGTCGTTCATTCTTAAATCTCATTCTTTTGATTGGCAGTTTGAGACATTGATTTTGTTTTCTTCAGAAGCTCAAAGGATAGTTCTCTGGACAATAATCTTAAAGTAGAAGACATTGATTCTTGAATCTATAAGAAATATTTAATATATGACCATCATATCAAATGAACACCTTTCATATAGGCAACCTTAATCAACTCAATCAGAATGTCGTGTTTAAGAAATCAAGCATAAGGTCAGACAACAGTCAGACTCAGATTAAACTCACCATCCACATTATAGACTTTCAGCCCAGCCAGATGTTTAGCCGCCCTGGACTTAGCAGCTGTCAGTAGGGCAGGGTTGTGAACTGTGAAATCCTTATAATAGTGTTCAAGAATTACCAGGGCTGCCCGCTGAATACTACACAGAAAAAGAGAGAGAGAGAGAAACCTTGTAAGGTTCACTGGTAATAGGGGTTTGGGTGTCTATTCAAACACAATCCCATCATGCATTTCATTAAATGGACATCAGATACTAACAGATTTCCCTCTGCCGTATGTGTGTGTGTTGTTGCTTGACTCTGCAGCAGCACTGGATCAGAAATGTTCAGCCAATGAAACAATGAAAGCAGGAACAAAGGAAAGCGTCGGGCAGGAGAAAGGAAGGGAGAGGGGAAGCAACGCAGGGCAAAGTAGGGAGTGTCTGTAATGGAGTGATTAATGGACCATTTTCCCTTGGCCCGAACTCAACTCATTATTAATATATTAAACAGCACACACACATACACAATTTATGTATGTAGACAATATCTCAGCCCAATTAGAGGCAAAACCATCCCAGGGAAAAAAATTCAGTTGCTTTAGAATTTTACATTTATACTGTAGTTGTGTTATTGTTTTATTCTGTACACTGCTGATGATGACACTTCTGAATACAAATTAAATCTAAATGTCGTTCAGAGTACACACTTAGCATAATACCAATGTTTTGCTTTATTAGAGTAAAAGAAAAAAAAATATTTAGTAAAAAAACAAAAAAAAAAAAAACATATTAGTCATAGCAAATGAAACAGCTTATTCGAACCAATAGCCACTTTCTGGAAAAAAAGAGAAAAGAATTTAAATCTGAAAGACATATTCTAAGACCTTTATGGAATTAAACAAATATTTTTTTACTGAAATCCCTACTAATAAACCCAGAACACAGCCACTTTTTTTTCTTCCCTAGCAGTACATAAAGCCAGATTTACTAAACAGCAAATTAACATGAGTCTGCAATATCTTAAAAGTGCTGATGGGAGTGTGAAGTCCGTCAGTTTTTTTTTACTGACAATTTGCAAATTGACGAACCACAGTATGGCATTTCTATAATCACCATTTCTATAACCACCAAAATAACCTACCAAGAGGTCAAAAGAAAAATAACTTTGCTTTGTAATTCATTTGTTTGGATAACATTTAACACTAACTTTTACTTCCAGCAGCCATCTATAAAAAAAATGGGTTAAGAAATGCTTTATAGGCGTTAAATAATGTCACAAAAGCCAGTATACAGACTATCTAAAACCTTAGCAAATTACCTTGCGTGAATCATATAAATACTCTGCTCTTGTCATTTGTGTAAATTCCTGCAACTGCATGTTCTATAAGGAAAGTCATCAGCAAAAATAACTCCAAACCTATTCATCACTTATTTTTCTCTGTCTTTAATAAATCCTGACAGTAGTACTTTAACAACAAAAGAATTAGGCAAACTGTTAGTAAATCTGGCTTATTTGGTTTATAAAACATCATCAAAATTAAAAAGTATACAACAGTTCTTGGATTTTAATGAGCAACCCAGTGCTAATCAACATTTACAAATGCCAGTTTATTTGCGCTTCCTCAGATCAGCTTATTGGTATTAAGTTTCTTCAACACGTCAGTTCACAGAAGTAAAAATATTAATAGAACAAAACTAGAAATTTAGCAACATTTTTGGTTCTCTAGAGTGAATTGGGTCTAATTGGAACTTAGATCGTGCAGAACTATAGAGCATTTAAGCAGTATGTATAATTTGTTTTTTAATTATTGTTTGGTCATCATATCAGCTGGTACCTGAGTTGTCCCATGTTATAGTGGTGAGTTTCTCCATCAGTGGAGCGAACAACACATAAAGAGAAGCAGGGCTGCAGATGTCGGATCTCCAGCAGAACCACTGCCAGGTAATGGATGAACAGCAGAGCATCCACCAGTGATACTGCAAACTGCACTATGCCTTGGTAGTTGTCATCCTGTCAATCACACACAGTACAACAATACACCAAGGGGATCAAAAAACCTGCAATGGATTCAGTGCTGTTCTTCAAATAAAAGACATCCTCTTTTATCTTCCTTTTCAGGGTGTGTGTGTTTGTATGCATCTATATATATATATATATAGGTCCCACTTTGTAGTAGGTGTATAACTTTTTTTCATAAAATGTACTTATTGTGCTTATGGGGTGCAGTGCTTAGGTTTAGGGTCTGGGTAGGTGTAATTATAGATGAAACTACAGAAATGAAGGTAGTAAATGTACTGTGTTAAAAGATTATATCAAATGAACTGTAAGAAGGCCAACATAGTTCAATGCACTAAATATTAAGTGGGTCCATATAATTTAAGAATTTGATTGTACAGAAATGTTTTAAATTCCTCAAAGTGGTCCTATAGGTTCAAATGACAAATTGATGAAACATTCATTGAACATCAAACAGTTCAAAGTTTAAATTAACCTTATACTACTGCTATTACTAATAGACATAATTACTTTAAAAAGTCCTAAACTTGGAATGCTGGTGTAAGCATGATATTAAAAATATCTTTAACTTCTTGTAAATTATACTGTTAGATGTGTCATTTCAGTGCTGCATCACAAAGAATAATAACGTGTGTACATGTATTTATTTTTGTGTACCTCACTATTCTAATAAAAGACAATTTGTAAATCCACAATTTAACAGATCTCATCAAGAACTTGTTTCTCTTGCCACTTTTTTTGTTATTTTCAGACATGTGCCCTTACCTGTGAGTCCAATATGCGCACTCCAAAAAACAGCCAATAGGAGAGCAGCAGGAGGAGTGTCAGCAAACCCAGGAGGGCACGAAACACTGCAATCCGGGGCAGAGAGGCCCGCGTTGGCCGCATAAACAGAGCCCAGCCGGCCAGCAGCAGAATTAGGAGCTTGAAGGCCAGCGAGAGAAACAGGCCCTCACATGCAGTACCGCAAGCCTGCAGGCGCTCTGGCCACATCAGCTGTGGCAGAACCAGGAAGGACAGGGGGGTGACCAAGACCAGTAGGCCCAAGAGGAGGGTCAGGGCCAAAGGAAGGAAGCGTATACAGTTCAATTTCTCAACTGGACCCTCCGTGTCCTTCCCAAAACCTGCCAGGTCCTCTTGAGACAAGCTGTGGTCTGATGTTCCAGTGACCGCTGTGGTGGTTTCGCCCCAGTTGTCATCCTGTCGAAAGATCAGTCGCTTAAATCACACACATAAAAAATTCAACATGCTCCTAAAAGCCCCATTCAACACCCAAGCCCAGCACTCAGCTATTGATCTGCCCACGTTTCCCTCGGTGCTGATGAAATGACAAATCTGTTAATCCAGACAGACAGTATGGAAGCACCCAGGTCTCCCTCATCAGCATATATTAATGACAAATACTCAAAACTCACATACATCTGCATATGAATGAGCCGGAGAACCGAGAGGCTGACTGACAACAAATGAAAATGTTTTAACAGCAGGACGTCTGAGCGAACGCCGTCGGAATGTGAAATGCTGCGCAAATCAGAATTCCATTATAGAATATTATATGCAGTAAGAACAGTAATTCATCTGCAACTATTCTTTATTTATTTATGGATTTGTTTGGTTATTTATGCATTTATTTGTATGGGGAGAGGCTGTGTTTTGTATGGTAATGTAGTTTAGCCAATTGAATCGGAACTGAGAAAGTTTTCATTTTCGGAAAATGGTAGCAATAATATTATCATAATAATAATAATAGACAAAAAAAAAGGTCAGCACAGAAATGACTGGAATCTGAATGACCTGAAAAACCAAGAGTCATGATTTTTTTTTAACAAAGTAAATAATGATTATAAAAATAAATAAATAAGACAACTAACAAATAGCGTGGAGTGTATATTTAAGAGTGAATAATGGTTTCAGGACATTGTACACTTAAAAAAATTAATCATTTGGCAATCATTGACTACATAAAAAAGGGGGTAGAAAAAAATATATAATTTTACAATAAGAACAACCTTGCAAAAACATATTATAAGCTGCATAATATTTAAAATATATATATTTAATATTTCAATATTTTGTTCTTCTGTGATGTATTGCAATATCAAACAATTTACCATATGATTTCTACTTTACAAATAAAGCAGTTATTAGAGGTTACTATGTCAAAGTAATAAAGTCCATACCATAGAAATGTGTACAGTACAGTTCCTAAAATAACTCTACATCCTGTTCAGTTGATTAAATAAATTAATCTTTGCTAAAACTACATACGTTATTGTTTATTGTGCCTAAGTGCTTTAAACTTGACTGGCATTGGACAGTTTCAGTCCTTAAATAATTCACTGTGTTCTAGTTAATCTTACACTTGTGAGATGTTTACATCTATGGATTTGTCTCACTGGACAATTAAAAGAAAGACAGATGTGTGCTTTCCCTTCTACTTTGTAGAGCATGCGCCAATGTTCAAAAATAACTTCACGAGTGATCATGAGAAGGGAGGAAGTGGCAGATGGAAAAGGTTAAAGAAGCGAATTGTGTTGTAAAAGGTTGTAGAAACCAAACACAGATTCAAATGGGTGTTTTTATTATTATTATTTTTTTTAAATGGAGCCCATAAGGTAACAAACTCTTTCAGGTGTTGACCTTATCTAATAGCAGAGGTAAAATACTGCTGTCATTTCAACAAATTCACCACAGACTGCAGTTATATCTGTATTAAGTCACTCCTTGCATTAGATACCAAAATAATATACAGTACTTGACCATTTTTCACCTCCACTCATACCTCCTTTTTTGCTACTTTAATCTTAAGATTTTAAAAATCTACTTAAAATATAAATAAATACAATAAAAATATCCCTACTAGTGTGTTCCTTCCTTCAATAAAAGTCTCTTAGCAAAGGCACACAAGTCAGGCTCATTGTGATTAAATTTCAGTCATATATTTTTAATGAATCATATGAACCAGTTAAACGTTGTTTACTCTAATTGCTAATTATATTTGTTTTCATCTAGTCCATGCAAAAAAGAACAATAAACAATTCCATTAATTATTCAAATCAAACATAATAAACAGCTACTGTATATGTGACAAAAAAGATCAAAGAGTGAAATCTATTTTGATTTGACTCTATTTTGATTTTATTCAAGATGTCTAAAAAGACAGGATCACTTTATGTTTGAAATGACAGGATGAGTAAATAAAGATAGAATTTTTACTTCAGGGGTAACTAATTGTTTAATATGCCAACATATTTGAGGCCATTGTTTCAAAGATCAAGCGTAATTTTCATGATTACCCGCAGCTTGATAGTTTAAATAGTCAAGGGCATTATGGAGAATAAATTAACCAAAGCATTTTAACATTTTATCTCTGTGTTAATTGAAAAAGTGAATTCTTTGTGGCCAGAGGGAAGACTATTGTACAGCACAGTGGTCTGATCTGTGCCATTTTGCCCACGGTCCACATTACTGAATGTGCTTCCCCCACTGAGACAGACAAAAGAATCACACAGCGCAGCTAATATACTGTGTGTGTGTGTGTGTGTGTGTGTGTGTTCAGCTTGACTCGTGTACAGCTCATTTCCCCCTCACAGAGCCATGGCCGGCACTGTAGAAAGAAAAGCAGGAAGAGAGAGAGAGAGAGAGGCAGAGAGAGAGAGAGAGAGGTAAACAAGTGCGAGCAAGTGCGAGAAACCCCTGCACCTCTCTCCACCCTCCTTCCTTTTCCTCTCATTTTTCCAAAATAAACTAGCATTGGCATTTTGCTCAGGTTTACAACTAAAAATCAACATTAATATAGCATTGCAGACACAGGAACACCAATAAAAACAATGAAAAATGCAGTTATATAGTACATGACAGGGTGCTGGTTCCTTCAAACTAAATTCTGAGGTAAGATTTGGACGTTTTGCTTTGTGATGGGACTTATACACATCCATACTGAAAACGTGAATTTTGAAATGGTATCCATGTTAAAAAAAACAGCTAGATTAAGCGTGTGTGCAGTATTTATTGTATGATAAAATGTCAACGTATCATCAAGTTATGTTTACCACATGTTTACTTTAACTTGTAAATGTTATTCATTTTGGTTCCAATTTAAATGCTTATTATTTATTTGTATATCAAATTGTTTGTACTTTTAATTATATGTTTTTGTTTGCTTAGGCTTAAGACTGTGGAAAGTGTTTCAGGTGAAGTGTGCTGCTTGTTTATTTGTTTGTTTTGTTTAGTTGTATGTTTGTTATGATGTGTTGTACTCTGTTTGATTTAGGTACTTCTTAGGGAACCCCTCAAAAGTGAGATGGTTCATCTCAAGGGGCTATCCCATTTAATAAATTCACTTCAATTCAATAACTTTATTTCACTTGAAAAGCCCCATTGTAAAATATAGGAAAATTTGGAGGGAACCAACAATGAATTTATTTTATGTGCGGTCAACAGAGTTCAGTTTGATTTTGAATGAACTTATATTAAACCCGGAACAATCCTTTCAGTACAGCAGCTGACTCTGAAAGGTCAGAAGATCGCATGTCTTGTTATAACCCTGGGCTATTAACTTGAATGAGAGGCAAAAAGAATCAAAGTCGAGCAGTCTTGTGCATCTGGGGTGAAAGAGGAGAAACTAAAATAGACATCTGTCAATGCTGAAGAGGCTGTAATGTATACATTTTTGTACTGGTTCCATTGTCCAGAAGTCACTAGGTTTTGGTTAAGAGTCTGAAACACAAGCTCAGGATATTTTCAATTTTATAATATAAAATACATCAGTAATAATCCCGTGGTTTTTGTTTAAACTTACTGTAAAAAATGCTGGGTTCCACACAATTCCACACAGTTCATTTAATTGTTTTTACAAATTTAAGTGGATTCAACATAAAACATGTAGGTTTGTGTTGTGTTGTTTCAGCTCATTTTAAATAAGTAGTTTGAACAAGCAGTTTTTTTTTAGTGTATGTTTTTTAAGCTTGTTTAGGCACATTCATGTTAACGTTTTAGCTAGGAGGCTCAGAAGTCTATAACTGGCAAATCATGGTGTAAACAAAAAGCAGAATCGCAATGTTTTTATTGTTTACAGATTCTTTTCTGCAATCCAAAAGCCAATGGAAAAAAATGTTATTACGTGTTTGTTGAAGAATTCAGGACTGGTCTATAAAAATGTCACCAAAGCAGCGCTCTATATAGACATTTGATTCATCACCACGTGCCTTAATTTCATTTTGAAGCAAGAACTTAAAATAACAAAACAAAGGTCGAAGAAATGGCTGCATTAAAGAAGCCTTTGAAAATCAACTGATTGAATTACAGAGCCAGAGATATCGGTTTTAGAAATAAAAAAGACACGCTAACAAGGGAACAACAAGCAAACATAAACACAGTCTTTCTCAGCACGCCAGTTATGATGTGCATGCCTGTTATTTCAAGTTATTCTGCTCACTAACATCTAAAGTTTCCACTGCGGAGAAAACATTCCAGAGGCCTATGCTGAATGACAGGAAGACGAAAGGAGATCAGAGCCAACATGATGAAATTACACAGGGAAGAATAGTCATGACAGCCGTTCAAGGATGCGGGTTTAACCTGTTAGCGGTGCCAGGGGCTTTTCCGTACTATACTCTGATCCTTTTCAACAAATATACCACTGCATATTTGTTCCTTTATATAAACAAGAGATTTATAACGTATCTATATAAACAATAACCCTGCACACTGATTCTAATTGTAGTTTTGGGACAGGTTTATGTTTCCAAACACAATGGTTGAAAAGTTTGAGGCAGGTAAGATTTTTAGGTTTAGTGAAGCATAATATAATAAATTTACAGCATCATTACTCAGTGTCATGTTAAATCATTCTAACATGCTGCTTCAATGCTAAAGAAACATTTCTTCTTATTATTATCAATGTTAAAAAAACTTTTTTTTTGCTTAATTGATTTTGTGTTTTTAACAGAGATACACATGTATTCAGGGTTTATTGTAGACATTTAAAATAGTTCTATATTAGTTCTACATTTATAAATGTTTTATAAAAAAAATCAATATACAGTATAATATATATAATATAGTATATATACTGTACATTTCAGAGCTAGGTTTCTTTTCATGTCTTTACGGCCTCTCAAGCACAAATGTACAGTACTTAAAGA
>CAIGQW010053321.1:9688445-9714600 GCA_903798125.1 Danio choprae
CCCCCTTGTTGCTTCATATTCTAACCCTTCTCAGCCTGAACAATGTAGAAACGCTGGATTATTCAAGCAACGTACCGGTTCATTTCCCCAGGAGTAACTCAAGGCGTCTCCATCAAAGCCACAATGGCACTGAATCATCAAATATGCTGTGTGTGTATGTGTGACTCACCTGGGCGTCTGTGGGGGCGGAGCTCTGATCGGGCGGCTGTGGCTGCACAGGCGACGCGCTGATCGTCACATTCTTGTCTGAGCGGCTGCTGCTGTCGCGGCTGTGAGGCTTGTGTCGATCCCTGCTGCTGCGCTCACTGCACGACAGAGACACACACAGCGACGGAGGTGAGGAAAACGCACTCGCCATGCTGAACAGAGCAGGGAAACACATTCAAGCTAATGACAGGATAACCATCTTCATCATCATTGCTCATTATCATCATCCTCCTCCTCTGGTTTCCTCTATCCGCGTCTCACACATGTCCTGGCTAGAGCATCTGGTGTAAACTGGGTTAGATGCAGTGAGCTGTGACGACCCTAATCCAAGCACAGTTTTCTCTCTCTCTCTCTCTCGCTCTCTCTGTCTTTTTTTGTCATAGCTAATGTCTGTAAGCCTTAGAATAAAGCAAAGCAGATGAACACATACAGAGAAAATACAGAGCTACCGCACACACATATTCTATTACACAGCAGCTGACAAACTGTAGACAACTCATATTAGCAATGCTTGACATTAGCAAAGAACTCATTAGTATTTTATTGACTTGACATACTTTAAGTAAACACTGTCTGTTTAACTAGATGACATAACAGTAATACTTGGTAAGTGACTGCTGACATATTTGCTTGTTTCTTTTGCTGTGTCCACAAATGAAGCAAGCTAGCCTTCAAGCAAACACAAATATTATTTATTTGGAAAGCTCTACCTAAATGTGAACTGATTTCAGCTGCTAATAGAGCCAAGCTCTAGATTTGTCATTGCTAATGTCTGGTTAGCTTTGGAATAAAACAGATGGACACAAATCAGTTCCTCCTGGACTTTGCAGGAACATTTAAAGAAATATTTGCAACCTAAAATCAAAATAGCTAATTTTTTTTTGACAGCTTTTCTCAAAACGTATGGAATTATTTGCTTAACTTAATTCTTGTGTTTTGCTGTGAAAAATACACAATAGTCTTTTCTTTTTTGATCTGAAGAACCAGCGGACTCACAAAATCCTGGAGGGACTGATAAATGAATACAACACAATCACACAATCAAAGGGCAGCAGACATACTCTAGATGTCTAGTTCTTAGCAATTCTTGACATCAGCAAAATATCTGCAAAGACAGGCTTTGTGCTCAATTCGTCTGTGTTTAACTATGTACAGCTTTCAGTGTGAAGCGTGAAAGTGACACTTGTACAGTGACTGATGACTTATTTCTACTATGAATCCTCACAAATGGTTTGGAAAGCTTTACACATGCATTTGACACACAAATGATTTCACTAGAGGAAATTCAGCTGGCTAGGTTTTTGAATATACCATGCTGAAAAATGTCATATGGATAAAACATGGAGAATTTTTTTTTTTAACTTTCTGAGCAAAAACAAAGACTATCATATAGGCAATGTCATTTAGTGTAACAATAGGTTATGCACCTAAAATTGTGAATAAATATAAAACAAGAATCATAAAATAACATATTACAGCACTCTATTTAAGAGTCACAGTGCAACTCCAAAAAACTAATTCACTGTCATTAATTAATTAGGTCTTTATACACTTTGACACTATTCTTATAATCAATAGGTTTTACCAATTTTACTGGAAAACATTGTGCATAATAACATATAATATGATCACTTTATCCTTTTACATATATTAATAAGTACAAGTCAGAATAAGTATGATGTTAAATGGTATCTGAATAGAAATTTAAACATTATTTCACCCATATTTTACATTTTGTGTTTTAATTTTCATAAAGGTTATTTGCCTGCTTTGCATATGACTTCTACTTGACAATTTAATTTGGTCTCTCTTTGTAAAGCTCATATTTGTTAAGTTTTACTTTTAGTTTATTGTTTTTTCCACTCTAATTATTTTGCTTTGGTAAATTGCAAAAATAAAACATGTTTATATTTTACTATACATGCATACATAATATATATGTACACAATATAATGTATATTATACATACATAATAAATATAACATACAAACGTTATATATGTGTGCGTGTTTGTGTGTGTGTGTATGTGTTATCTTTAGATCTGTACGAAATGAAAATTGTTTATTTGTGGTTTCAGTTTTAGATTACCTTGCTTATACTGCGGTTGGAATTGTAACAATACTAATCCAGCATAACATTAGCAGTTGCATTTTTTTAGTAGTAAGAATTGTGTTTTTTTTTCCTGAATGCAGGCTTTGAGCCTTTCAGAACAGATATACAGTCCTCTTTTGGGGTCGTGACCCTCTAGCTGAAGACCACTCAACTATACATTTCTAAAGTGACTCTCCGATCATGTTAGAGCATGAGCACTGAGCATGAACAGAGACAATGCATTATGAGAAACAGAAAACTGCTTTTGCATTACAATGACCTAACTGTTATGTTTGGCAACTGGTTTACACTCTGAGCATCAAATCAGTTTGAATGCAACACTTATATTTTTAACCCTTGTGTTTTTTGCAGCTAGTTCTGACAGACAGCTTTGCTCTAATCTTGGATGGCCTGGTCAGAGTGGGAACTCTGGGTTCTCTCAGATTGTGTCGTATTATAGAGCACATCTACAGCTGAGCCACAGGAACTAAGCCAAACAGCTGCTACAACATAAAACAATGCACAAAGTTCAAGATGACATTGTGCGGTCAGCTATATTGTGTGTATGGACAATCAGCTATTAAAAATAATATTTGAATTTTGAGAAGACTGCATCTCTTGTTGTCCAGATTTCTTTACCATGTATAATGTTTTAAATAGTATTTTGACAAAACAAATATGGCAGCACGGTGGCGCAGTGGGTAGCACAATCGCCTCACAACAAGAAGGTCACTGGTTCGAGCCTCGGCTGGGTCAGTTGGCGTTTCTGTGTGGAGTTTGCATGTTCTCCCCGTGTTGGCATGGGTTTCCTCCGGGTGCTCCGGTTTCCCCCACAATTCCAAAGACATGCAGTACAGGTGAATTGGGTAAGCTTAATTGTCCGTAGTGTATGTGTGTGAATGAGTGTGCATGGATGTTTCCCAGTACTGGGTTGCAGCTGGAAGGGCATCCGCTGCGTAAAAACATATGCTGGATAAGTTGGCGGTTCATTCCGCTGTGGCAACCCCAGATTAATAAAGGGACTAAGCCGAAAAGAAAATGAATGAATAAATGAATGAAACAAAACAAATACTTCAAATTAGATGTATGTGTTATACTGATATAAAAATGATTTTTTTTCTAAACTACTAATAATTAAAAAGTATTTTGCGGAGGGTATTTTTTGTGCTGTGAACTGATTTAGCCCTGTCATGGATTTAAAAATCAAAAATCATAAAATGTAAAATCATCAGTTGGTGGTGACAGATTACTGGCTTAACAACTGACTAATTTAACCATTAATTCAAATGATTTGTTAAAAACAGCCGACTCAATCATTACAAATGAAGCAAATGCCTGTCTTCTTTATGGATGGATCTTTGAATTATAGACCCAAATAATTTGCTCAAAAACCATTAAAGCAGAACCTTAACACTGCTGTGTTGCTCTGAACTGCTCAGTTTGATCAGTTTCTGCAACTAAAAAATGTCCAAACAACGCCAGAGAAGACGGTGTCTAAAATGTAACTTGGTCAATATTAGTATCTTGTTTGCTGAACTGTTGTATACAATTAATATCACATTTGTGACTGCACTCACTCAATGATATTTGGGTATTCATGCGTGTGTTATTACTTAAAAGGACAGTTCATCCACAAATAAAAATGTACTCACCCTCAAATTGTTCAGAATGAGCTTCTTTATTCTTCTAAACACAAAAGAAGATCTCTTTTTTGTGTGTTCAACAGAAGAAAGAAACTCAAACATTTTTGAAATAAGTGGAGGGTGAGCAAAATGATGACAGAATTATTTTTTCTAGATTCTTGGGTGAGCTACACCTTTAACTATTATATATTTCACATATCCAAAAATCTCGGTATTTCATACAGAAAATTGATTTAGGTCATTGCAAATGCAAATACACAATGAATGTTTTTCGACTCTCAAAACATTGCTTTTGTTAGGTTGTGCGTAGCAAAATGATATACTAGATAATATTGGATCACACACATTGTTTAAACAATAATTAGGATATTACACAATTAATATCACACAACCCTATTTCCAACCACAACTAAACCTTTGGTACACATTCTTTAATTAATGATAATTCTCTTTCCTGATATTCTAAAAATATTTAAATGACCTTAAGTCTACATGTGTACCTTGCTTTTAATAGTGCAAAAGGTCTTAGAATTTAATACCCAAGGAGATTTATTAAAAATGCAATAAATGAATAAAACAACAAAGCCTTTATTCCCAGCAGTTAAGATCTACAAGATGTGTGTATTTCGGTACTAAATACCCTGCAGGCAGCATGGGATTGTAATTAGCAGTTATATAAACTGGGTGTTGATTCTGAATGGGAGAGGCAGCATGATAGCCCCCGGTGAAACACTGAGGTGTCCGTCTACACCCAGCCATTAGAAATGTGTGCTGCTGATCTCAAATCTGCAGCTTGGCTTTATTTGTAGCTGTGTAGAAAGTAAATAATTGAGCCTGAGTTACAAAAAAATGGCTAGGTAAGTATACGAGTAGAGGCCAAAAATAGAGGCAAATGCACCTAGTCTGAAAGTGAATGTTTTAATTATTATTATGTTTTTCCATTTCATCATCTTCCACAAATCATTTTTGCTCTTTCACTGACTTGGCAGAATGATGGTTATACATGGAAATGATACATTATGCATGTAAAAATACACCTAGAAATAGTTAATGCCTGATAAAATGAAATAAAGTTCTAAAATGTAATAAAGTAATAAAAACAGTTGAGTTTCACCATTTTTAAATCCATTCAGCTGATCTCCTGATCTGGAGGTAGCACTTCTAGTAAAGATCCTTGGATCGGATTAGACCATTAGCATCTTGTTTAAAAATGACCAATAATAATTGTATTGTTTAAAGCTTGACTCTTCTGTAGTTACATCGCTTACTAAGATTTTCTTGTCTGATATGGATAAGAACTATATTTTCCTTCCGGTGTAATAATCAAGTAACTTTGCAGCTGTACTATGGCCGCAGCAGGAGCAATGATATTAGTGCCATTCACGTTGGAAGTTACCTAGCTAGGGACTATTTTCAGGTGTTGCATAATATAACTGCGCCTGCTGCATACATTGTAACTTCATTGTACTGCTGTAAAGTTTCTTGATTATTACTACAGAAAATTAAAACTTTAAAAAATAAAATGTAATCTTGAGCTGGTTATTAAGCTGCAATTTGTCTAATCTGATTCGCTGATATATGCTATGCTAAATATAAAGTATTCAAAATTCATAAACATTCGTGTTTAACTCTAGGGAGTTGTAAAATAAGCCTATTTACTAAAAAGTGGAGTGTTCCTTTAATATGAATTAAAATCAAATTCTCTTACATTTTTGGCATGTGAGCATTGTACAGCATCCTGCTGAACTCAAAAATGAAACTGTTTCCAAGCTGAAGCCAAGCTGTCTGATTAACTCATTTTGGATTTTTTTTTTCTAAGTATGATGTGCAACAACATCATTGGCTCTGTAGTTTTGTCCATTGATTGATGGCTGTAGAAACAACAGCGAAGCAAACACAGAGTACTCAAGCAACTAAATGACACAGATGCACTAAGGATTATAAGAAGTTGCACAGCGCCAAGCTGTCGAAAAAACAGCTTTGCATTGGCTTCCTTATAATCCTAACACAGTAACTACTCAAGAAAGACACAACCATCACTGTGATGTTGAAAATACAATTGTTAAAGGGGTAGTTCACCCAAAAATGAAACATTTCCTTAGCCCTGAGTTTGTTTCTTCTGTTACCCACAAAAATATATTTTAAAGAACATTGATTACTTAAGGCATTCCTTAAAATATCTTTATGTTCAACAGAAGAAAGAAAATAAGTGGAACAAGCAAAATGTAAGTAAATGATGACACAATGTAAAAAGGATAGTTCACCCCAAAATGTCACTTCTGTCATCATTTACTCACTCTAGACTTGTTCCAAACCAGTTTTGAGTTTTTTGTTTTGTTGGACAAAAGAAATTCTTCTGAAGAATGTTGGAAACCTGTAACCATTGACATAGTGGGAAAAACAAATACTATGGAAGTCAATGGTTACCGGTTTCCAGAACAAAAACAACTGGTTTGGAACAAGGTAAGGATGCGTAAAGGATGACAGAAGTTTAATTGTTTGGTTGAAACATAGCTTTATTCTTTGGAAGAACTATCCCTTTATGTCATAACAGGGCTAGCACTTCTACATCACAAACAGAACGAGATATAAGATTACTGTCAGAGATTTTTTTGAGCTAGCAGTGCCAGGAGTCCTCTGTTTATTGATAGTGGCTCTCTGATGCACATAACAATATTCCTGTAATCAAATAAGTCAAACAGAAGCCCAGGATCTTAAGCATTGAATTGCATTTTTAATGTGTTTACTGTGGTATGCACATGCCATAAAATAAACTAACCAGGTAACAGTTCACAAACTGAAAATCCTATTTTATATTATATGAAAATATCAGATTACATTGTAGCACATTATAGGCATATTATTAAAGATAATATGATAAAAAAGGAAGGTACTTTTCCTCCCATTTCAAGCACTGCGTGTCATTCAGTGTAGACAGAATCACTGATTATGATGGGGTCTCTTATCTTTAGTCATGTTATGCCGCTTGTGTACTGTGTAGATGCAGTTTAACATTATAAAAAATAAAAAAAAAAGAGTATTTATTAACTTGTCAATATGATGCTGCTCATTTGTTTGTATAAAAACAAATCCAGAGTAAAACCAAGCAGCTCGATGCAGGCTTTCCGGAGAGACTGAATATAAATGATGATGCAGTGGAGACTATAATGAATCTGACAGTAATGCTGCAACACACAGGCAACCAGCAACAATGTTTTTACCCTATGTCACTACTGCTTTACCTGTAACAGGTCGATTCATTTGTACCCAAATCGACCACATTGTTTTCAGAATACATCATGCAGTTCATGACCCCCTTTAACTGACTGAATGAAAGGGTTATAAAACAAAGTTAAGAGCCAAATACAAAGCGAACACGCATTTGTTGTTTTTTCACTGAAGACACACATTCCCCTGCCTTCATGCTGGAATTTCAGAGGCCTGTTTGGGCTTTTCTCTGAGGTTTTTATAGGAAACCAAACAAAAGCGGAGCTCAATAAATAACTTCCTAATTACAGTGGGTGTGGACAATGCTGTCTAAAAGCATTAAAGCATATCATAAAATTCTGACAAGGAGAGCTGTGAGAATATGCAACGCAATCCCGGGGCAATTCGTAACTTTTTAATTTAGTGGCTTATTTGTATGACTTTGTACGATCTCATTTGTATATTTTAGTATGATTTTCTCATCCCCCAATGACAATCAGGGGACACGCCTGCTTTAAAAATAATAATAATTGTACGGTATTGCATCAATAAAATCGAATTAGCCCGTTTTCTGACAATACGTAAAATTGTTATATATGAGATAAGACCCAAATATGCAAAATGCTCTCAGATCACAGCTACATAAAAAGTAAAGCAAGACCCGGTATTTACTACATACAACTTTGATCTGATTGACAAAAACACATCTCAATACAAGGTGTTAATCAGGCCTTCATCTCATGTGACTACACATCAATTTAATCAAATCTGACGTGGTTTTCATTTTTAATGAGTGAGCCTTTAACCAAGAACATTTCTTTAATGAGTTATGACACCTTGATTACCTTTTCAAAGCAATAATTTAGAATCATCAGAGGCAAATGCTCAATAATTTAATCTTAAAGTAATTAAACGCATCCCATCGCTAATGAGCAACGGAATCATTTCACAGACAAATTCATTTAATTTCGGTAATACCCTTGAAGCCTGAAATAAATGCAGAATGTTTTCATAATGACAATATTAATTTTCTGCATGAATAAATGTGGAAGAAGCCTAGAGAGAGAGAGAAAGAGGGGCATGAACGCCAGTGGAGAGTGTGTCACTTCAGGTGGTTTACCTCTGTTTGTTTGACCCTCGTGATCTGTTGGAGTGGTGGGAATAGCCGGAATGGACTGAATCCGTGTCCATGGCAATGGCGTCTGTGCTGTGATTGGTTTAACGCAGCGGAGGGAGGAATGCAGAGACTGGTAAAGTGGAGACCAAGAGCAGGACATACATGAAGCTGCACAAGATGACAGGTTCCTTTCTAGGGGCTTTCAAACATTACCTAAGAAAAGAGAAAGGAATGTTTTAACAAACTCATACACTATACAAGGCATTTTGTATTAGGGATTGTGGAAATATTTGAAGAAAAAGCATTAAAGAGAAAAAAATAAGTAAAATAATGGATGAATAATTTACATGGATTCATTTATTAGATGCTTTCATACAAAGTGACTTACAAATTAGGCATTCAACAAGCGATTCATCATGAAGAGGCACTTCCTATGTGATGTTTACTGCACAGGAAGGAACCCTTTTTTTCTTTAGAACTAATGCAAGTCAGAATAGGGAGGAATTCTTAGAATGCAGTTAAGGGCTCATGGTACAAATGAGATTTAATTAAATTTGTAAAATAAGTAAATAAATAATAAATTAAAGTAAATAAATAATACATTTGTAAATAAATTAATACAATTCTATAATGTGTAGGGGGAAAAAAGTGTAATAAAGTCACTTAATAGAAATTATTGTTAATGAATTATTATTGGACTTGATAAAATAATATTTTATAATATTATTTATAATTTATATTTTTTACACTATAAATGAGGTTTTACATGCAAATAACCATATAGATGCTTTTTACATTTTAGGATTAGAGTCCCTCATATGAGGATGATCATATATGGTGGTCTCTGGCATCCAAAAGATTGAAAATCCCTGTTTTATTAATGCACGGAATATAAGACAAGCAGATAAAGCAAGTCTTAAAGGAATAATAATTTAATATTTTGATATATACAGTTGGTAGCTGTTAACTTGCATTTGTTGAATCACCAGAGACCGCAGTTTCATCTAAAAAGCTTCTTTAATGTTCTACCACTGAACAAAAATAGTCACCTACATCCTGAATGGCCAGAGGGGGAGTAAATTAACAGCATATTTTCATTTTTTGGGGTAAATTATGCAATGCCTAAAGCACTATTAAGCACCTTTGCTGGCATCAATTTCAAGTCACATATGCTTAAGCACTACTCAAGTTTAGACAGTTCAGAAGCCAAACTAATACATTTCTTTTGCTTGCAAGCAAAACATTCTGTTTCCTTCATCCTAGCTGGAATATATTTGCTAGTGATCATTTATTAAAAAAGGAAGGAATGATCCTTAGGATATCAACTGCAGTTCATAATTATTATTCAGCTTTTCTATTTCATTACTATGCAGCCATTGCCCTCTCATTTACGCCTTTCCCTCCAAACTTTTAATCTTTTCTTGCCCTCATTTCTTCACCTTGAGGGAATTCTGCACTGCATATTGGGTGCTTGGTTTCACGGTGTCACTTTCAATTTGATCTTTGAAAATCCAAGTCTTCCCCTCCACAAAGCAGACAAGTGCATTTTCCCACATCACTCAAACTATTTTAGCCTAAGCTATAGCTAGTGATGTGATCTACAACCCCTGCACAAATAGGATAAACAGTTATTCTGAAGAAAAAATAAAACTTTGAACCATCATGCTGTTGTTAAAGAGTCACATGAGGCCAGCAATCCATTAATATCACGGCTTATACCGAGACTTCAAGCGCAGACCTTGTGCATTGATTTATACGCTCATAAATTACTAATTTGGAGCGCACACACGCTCTAGTGCCACCTGCCATCTCAAAGCAAGCAGCCAACACATCAACACACACACATGCACACCTATAAGAGGATTTACAGGCCTAAAAATTAGATCACAGCATGGGAAAATTTATTCCATCACAAGTCGTTCGCATTACACCATGATGGAATTAAATTGTGTAATATACTTTCTGCCTCTGATTCCCTGCCTTGATCACACAAGGTTTGTGGGGTTCAATTAATTAATCAGAGACAAACAATTCAGCAGATTGTGTAATTAAAAAGTGAAATATGTACGGTTATGTCAAAATAAATTATTTTAACCAAATTTAATGTTTGGTGACTAACATAAGTATGCCGTTTGTGGGCTTATCTCACCTAAGAGTGCAAACACTAAGCCTCTCAAAACATTGACAGCAGTCCACTCAATCCATCAATCATTCTCCAGCACAACCAATAATGAGAGTTTGGAGGCGGGGCTAATGTAGCAGGCAGGCTGGACCAGATGGTGTTGATGGCTGGATGAAAAAAAAATTAAATCACAGGAAAAAAAAAATGTAATTTATTAACAAGCCAGAATATACAGAGACAGAAAACAGGATAAAATGAGGATATACAGTGGTGATGTTTTTACATCATGGAGGAGTTTGGGTTTGGGAATGTTAGGGTTTCAATTAGACAGACAAACTTGCAAGGTTTCTTCTTGACAGAGGAGCAAACTGAAGGATCCACCACAGGCTCTGTGCTTCAGTGTATATTTTTTGAAACCACAAAAAATTACATAAACATACTTTTGACTACAGTTTCTAGTTCAAGTGAATGCTATGGGCAGTATTACACCAACAACTTTATTCCTTTCACACTAATGATACTTACAAGAACATATTAATAATAAATAAAGGATTATTTTGGTGCAGGTCTTTGCACAGCAGCAAATAAATACCACAAAACAAATTAATGTCATCTACGGTTTGCCTAACTATCTATCTCCATATGAACTTTTCCACAGTGGTCTGTTTGCTCGGTATCTCACTTTGTACAGTGATGTACTTGTGTGTGGGTCCAGTGAAGAAGAGTTTCACAAAAGAGATAAAAGCAATGCAAGTAACATTACATGGTCACAGTGCACTTTTATCTTACATCTTACATTTCGCAAACATGTAGCTGAGCTGCAATTGTCAGAACTCTATTGCCAATACCCATATAAAATGTTGTAGGGATCAAAACATTTTGATATTTTACTCACATTTCAAAGCTGAACTTAGTGAAAACAACATAGAACCCAGAATAGAGCCTTGAGGAATGCTAATTAAATATTTGTAATAGTGGCGAGTGGTTTAAATGAGCAATTGACTGTCGGATTGTACAACTTTCACTCAGGAGCAAAAATTGTAAGCTTAAAAGACCTAAGGATCTGACATTTATCATGACAATTATCATTATTGACCGATATGAAAAATGTCATCGTGGTAAATGGCACACCGCACTTAACGTAAATATTCACTTTGACATTATTAATAAGCCCTTACTTAGAAACATTTGAAAGAGTGATCCATCAACATCTGTGTGTTTCATGCAGGTCTTCAAAAGACTGTAGAAATAACAGTTGTTTTGAACTTGTGGCTCCTCGAATGAGCCGATAATCTTAAGTGCTGGTTTATCTAAGAATACGAGTAAACAACACCAGATCAACGAGTGGTATGTCAGTTTGCCAACATAGAACTGACCACTTTCATGCCTTCATTTCTCTTATCAATGGGAGAAATCTGACCTGGACAAGCACACATAGCATTCCTCTGAGTTTACCTCATAGTGCCCTGAAAACACACACACACACACACAAAGAATTCCTCTAATGTTACTCCATGTACACTCGTACGCACTCTCTCACAGAAAGTGTATCGGGTTAGGGAGGCTGGGGGCTTAGTATTTTTTATGTTATTGTATCCTATAAGAAAGGAGAAAAAAGCAATCACAGCCCAGTGTTTAATAACATCAGACAAATTTTACTCTTCTTATTTCAGTTTTGGCACTGTGGGTCGACCCATTACAATTCTGGAGACAAGTCAGGGGTTTATGAATATTTCACAGGGCAGCGAAGGCTAAATAAATCTCTTTTGTTAAAGCAGGAATGCAAGGTTTTAAAAACTTTGATACATGATCTGTCTGGCAGCTGAAATCTGTTTACAACATTCATTCTATTATTGGGATACACAGATTCGTAATTCAGAGCGAATAGTTTTCTAATCTTACCAGGCTTGCTCTGTTGACTTTAATCAGTTTTCAGAGCTCACATAAACAGTAATAGAGAGAACTAAACAGCAGGCATGCTCAGCTTTTTTTTTTAACACAACAAATTTTATAGGGTGATTTTTGTATATCTGTGCTTTTTCAAAATGTAATTTTATTTGGATTCGAGTCATTTAACATTGAACATTCATTCCTTACATGTATTTTGGATATTGTGAACATAATGCCTTCATGTTTTCCATAAATCCAAAACAGAATCTAGTAGAAATATGCAAATAGAAAAGAGCAGACAAGGCATTAAATGTATATATCATTCTGAACACCATAAGGCTGTATATACTACTGAAAGAAATCTCTCTGTACCTTTTTTATTTATTAAGTAATACTTCACACAAAATGGGAATTTCTCATGTTGTGCCAAACCAAATATGGAATTTAAAAACTTGTCTCAAATCACAAAGTATTAGTCTAGATCAGACATGCCCAAAACCAGGGCTCGCAGGCCAAAACCGCATAGGATGACCTTTGATTTGTTTTATTTAAAGCAGATCTTTATATCTAATTTATAGCTTTGTTTTACCCCTTTGATGCATGACTACGTGACAATACAGTGCTGATTCTTTGTGCTTTAAAACCATAGACTTGATGCAATATTTCAAAAGCCAATATATTATTCAAATAATGCTTTGTTATTATTAATTAAATAAAATGTATTTACAAAATATTATTTATTTGGTATTTATTTGCTTTATTTTTTACTTTAAATGTATTGAAATATATTACTTTATTTTTAAACACTCTTAGCATCAAAAGTTCTTTATTATTATTATTATTATTATTATTATTATTTATTAAAAATGTAAACATTTAAATTGATTAAAAAAATATTTACATTGTAAAGAGTTAAATGTTGTTGTTTTTTTACATACTTTATATGTGAATATTTTATATTTGTTATGGTATATTTAATAACTATAATGCAACATACTTTTGTCCCATGGCCCTCTATTAAGCTTGATTTTCAGCCCTTTAAATACAAACAAATATATAATAAAAGGTGGATAAAAGAGCACCCCTAGTCTAAATCTTGCTCTTGGATTATGACCTGAAACTGGCTAAATCTTATTTATAAAGTAATGTCATGATTACAAATGAACACAATATCTTAACCACTGCTGTACATTCAAGAATTTCATGGCCCATAACGGCTTAGTCATTCTGCAAACTGTCTTACTGTTCTAAGTGAATGCTTCAATAAATGTACATTTTCCTTCGATGACCACTGACCTCAAATTTCAGTCTGTGTGCCACAGTCTTGGAAGACAGAGTATAAGTCACATTTGTAATATATCTGTGCCAGTCGAAAGCTTCAGCCCATATTCATTTACCTTCTTGATACCAAGCAACCAGTGCATTATTAAAAATGAAAAATAATCCTTTACCATTCTGCCATAGAAAGAAAGTCATAGGCTGCAGTAACAGCATATTTTAAGGTGAACTGATGGACGGTTGCCATTAAAGCATATAGGCAGAATGTAGTGCTAACTGGAGCAGGAAAGTCCCTAGAGGCTTTTATATTTAGCCATCAAAACTCAGATTTTCACAGCCATTACACCTACAGAGCCAAGACTCATGAACACACACATCATTTCACAGAGAGGCCCACTCAGCCTTTAGCATATGTTCAAAGCGCTGAGTAATGCATATCATATACACACACATGTAGAAACACAGATGTACACGCAACGCATTCATATTTGCCTTGCCCTGGAGGCAGTCATGGATGATCAAAGGCAGAACAATAACATTTCTTCACCTACTAAACAAGAATAGCAAGACAGACAGAAAGACAGGGAGCAGAAAGAGCGAGAGCAGAGAGAGTGAAAGATGAACAGAAGTAATGAAGGGAAGAAAGTACACTGTAGTGTTCAGAGTGAGCATGCATGACTGACACATACAACTAAACACACACACATACATAAACTAGTGTATATATCTATTAAACAAAACGGCAGAGTTGTGTGTGTGCGCTATATAATGTGTATGTAAAACAGAGATTGTCCATTTTTGGCTCAATGGAAAAACGTGCCTCAGCCTACATTTTTGCGAAACATAAAATACATTGCTCCAGGCCGCCGATTCAAATGTTATTACTCGATTGAATGGGCATTATCAGTGGTTATCAGCTGATAGATATGGGCCTGTAGGGGCCTTCTGCACCTTCTAGTAAGCTCAGAAGGCTGTAATCATCCATCCACATGGTTAATCAGCTATAGATCACGGCCAGAAGTTAACGAGAATTATTATTTATTAAATTTCCCATTATTTTATTTTATTAACGTCTACCCCTACCCCAACCCTAAACCCAACCATCACAGTAATGTAAAAACAGATCTGGAGTCTTCTCTATTAGTATAGCTAATTAACAATGTGGATGGTTAGTATCCTACTAGTAGGCGCAGAAGGCCCCTACTGGCCCATATCTATCAGCTGATAACGCACATTCAATCAATTTAATACACATCCTTATTGTACACTAGGGGTGTAAACCTACACTGGTCTCACGGTTCGGTTCGGTTGCGTTTTTTATGTCACCGATTCAATTTGATATCATGGTGCATTGATGACACTTTCAATCTACATTTTTTAAATTTACTTCACAACACAAGAACATAGATTTGTCTTTTAATTCAAGCAGTCAGATATATGAATTGTACCTTTATTTTTACCTGCTCGAAGAAAACAGACTTCTTGAATATAACAAACAAAACTCAAGTACAGTCAAAGAAGTCAACAGGAGCATTTAAAGCAAATACAAAGTAAATAATAATCCTGCTTGCTTTAGTGTGAAATTGATCCTTAAACCCAACCATTAGGGTTTTCAATAGCAAATGTAAGAGAAAACTGTACTGCACCCACGTACTTTTACATTGCTTTAAATTCTTTGTGGAACAATGCTTCACCAGACTCGCAACCTGACCAAGCCAGAAGTTGTTCATATGGAGATAGACAAGTGATGCAAAAAATAATAGTAGTTAAAATAATAAAAACTTTTGAGGTGTTTTGTGGTTATTATTGGGCCTTTATTCATCAATAATAGGTCCATCAAAATGTGATTAGTATGAAAATAATTAGTGTGAAAGAGAACAATAAATATTGCTGTCAGTGTTCATTTTACTAAGAACCTGCAGTCAAACGTATATGTTGAAGTACATCTTTGTGGTTTTACAAAAACTCTTAAAACATTTTTTTTCCTCTGTACATTACAATATATATTGGAGCAAAAAATATACATTTTTACAGAAGACACCCATTATTAAGTCTTTTAGTTTAACAAAAGATATATAAAATGTTCTCAGGCCTATTTATAACACTTAGCTAAACCTTTTTTACTTAATAAAACTCTGAAGCTATGATCCTCATGTGGGGGAAAGATTCAATTCTGGCTTACAATATACCTTGGTACCAATTCTCCCTTTTCTAAATAAGTTTCTTCTGCTCTTTTTATACTTGTCAGACATTTAAACACCCAAAATAAATCCAAAAATATTACACAATCATAATAGTTACCCTCACGGAAATAGCATGTTTGTGTGTGTATATTATGGAGATGCAGACAGAGAAAAAGAGAGAGGGACAGCGAGTAATTGTATGAAATAGAAAAATTGCATTACAGAGCCTTGCTCTCTTTAATCTGGGTGCTGGGGCCTGATGGAAATTAAATAATTGTGTCAGAAACATTGGCTCTATATTTAGCCAGAACAATCTAACCCTACACAGAACACTGTCCTGAACTCTCTCTCTCTCTTTCTCTCTCCAGCTGTGAGAGCAGTCTGTCTCTGAGGAGCAGATGTGGAGAAACCACCATACACACACACCCACAAGCATGAAGAGCCTTCAAAAACATCACAAAAGTTGCCATTTATAGAAAAATACTACTTTATAGTGTGTACTCCATAGTGAGTTGCTAGATGGGCTTTCATCCTGAAGCATTCATTCATGCACTTCTGAAACATGCAGCTCTTGCAGCTCAATGCAGTCCTGAAATATTTAAAGTATTCTCATGGTTAATAATTGTAAAGGAATGTTTTTATTTTGGCCTCACAGTGGCGCAGTGGGTAGCACGTTCGCCTCACAGCAAGAAGGTCGCTGGTCGCTGGTTCGAGCCTCGCCAGTTGGCGTTTCTGTGTGGAGTTTGCATGTTCTCCCTGTGTTGGCGTGGGTTTCCTCCGGGTGCTCCGGTTTCCCCCACAAGTCCAAAGACATGCGCTATAGGTGAATTGGGTAAGCTAAATTGTCCATAGTGTATGAGTGTGAATGGGTGTGTATGGATGTTTCCCAGAGATGGGTTGCAGCTGGAAGGGCATCCGCTGCGTAAAACATATGCTGGATAAGTTGGCGGTTCATTCCGCTGTGGCGACCCCAGATTAATAAAGGGACTAAGCCGAAATGAAAATGAATGAATGAATGAATGTTTTTATTTTATACCGTTTTCTGAGAGCTGCCTTGAAATGTTATCAATGTATTTTTACAGTACATTAAAAAAAACAATTTAGGTGCAACAGACAATTAACAGATCACACAGTTTGATTACACTTAAAAATTAGACTTATAAATTCTAACTGTTATGATTGGCTAACAGTTTGCATATTTAAAATAGTTAACTTTCTGTTTGATAAACACTTAAAAACTATATAAAGATCAGTGCATATCAAACGGCCTGTAATTACAGACAATGCAATAGCGAACACATAAGAAAAACAGTTACTGACACTTGTGTGGAGCAGGTTTATGACATCATGACCTTATGCACCTACTTCTGTTTGCTTAAAATAATTGCCGTAAAGATAAAATAACTTGGAATTTTCTTCTATTTTTGCACCAAATTATAGAGAATAGTACCAATAAGAACCGGTATTAATAAGCGTTTCAGTATTGGTTTCGAAAAAATGTAAACAATACCCATCCATACCTCTTATATGTCAAAAGAGCAAGGGGATTTCGATTTCTCAGTTCATGACCCTTTAATCTTACCATATAATCCAGCATTATTCTGTATGAAAAAATACTGCTCTTGTAACAGCCATTAACAGAGATATAGAGAGTATAACATAAAAGTGTGCATTTCTGAAAGGCCACTGATGCCAGATAACTCATCCTCTTTCCCATCATCGCTCTTCTTCTCACAGTAAAAACACCACATGCTGGTGTGGTTCGCATAGCGATTGCAGCTAAGGCCAACACATGAGCTCTATTGACGCATTATACAACAAGGCTTCCCTGCAGTTTAACTGTCATGGTTGTTAACACTCCCTTTTCTGAATTAGAGGGCAAGTGGAAGGAAACTTGCTAAGTGTTGCTAGGCCAACATAGGTTGTTTCAGACAGAAGATATAACATGTCACACAATTAGAATAGAGTCTGTGTGAGAGTTTCTGAATATCTTATGAAGTCTAATACTTTAGGGCTTCATGTCGTTCTGTTTTTCCCTGGAATCTTTTTTTAAACAACAATATTTTGCCATAAATACTTTACAAAATAAAACAAAATACCACTAAAGCATCAAATTTTAATCATAAGAAATGATTCAGTTTTCAAAACATGAATAAAATGTGCCGAATGCGTGTACCCAAACAACAATGTGGGAGTTCTGTTCTTTTCGCGGTGTTCTTGAGATAAAGTTTAGTGTTATTTTAGTGCATGTGAGCGTAAAACTTGTAGATAGGCCGATGCATAATTCATGTGCTGTCAGATATAAAATGCAAGAGCTGTACTGACAGATTAAAAGGCAGCATTTGCAAGTGTGTGTTCTGATGTGCAAAATACATCAAATGTCTGCTTTACAAGAAAGATGCCCTCATTGCTTATTTCTGAAGCTTCCAGAGGAGAGAAACACTTCTTTCACCGTTTATCACACAAAATATCACAGCCTACAACACGTAGCAGAGACGGTTAACATACCTGTATGATCATTCGTTACTCTACTAACTTGAAGTGTGAGTTGGTCACACTTGGCAGGTTTGATTCAATTAAAGCAAACTCTGCTGTGAGCTCTGGTGATGCTTTATTAGTGTGGGAATAAGTGTAAACAGTGTCTTCCAAAACATGATGCACACCAAGCAAACACTATTGTGTGGTACAACTGAAATATTATAACAACACAGAGCAAAAACATCCAGTGGAACAAAAAAACGGGACATGATGTCACAAAAAGCTCTAATAAAAAGGACAGAATGCTTACATATGCCTGTTTTTGTTTCATCATAATGACAATTTTGCCCATTACAGTTTAAAAAAAAAGCATCAAAACACATCTCATTAAGCGGATATACATTTGTGTGTGAGAGACGGAGAAATGCCTGATAATTTTTTGACTCCTTTACACATTGTATAAGCACTTCATAAGTTCTCAGCTGATGTAAATACTACTGAAACCAGCACATTCAGCCAATCACATAGCATTGTCCTGGATTTTTGTATAGATTCAGCATTAAAGGCACAGAAAGTAATTTGCACTGCTAGAGGGCACCTATTCACTACAAACAAAGGCAAAGTCTGACGACGCCATGACTGAGTGTGGAATCATGAGACTCCTGAAATCATCCACAGATGAGCTAAATTATTCAAAACACTTTTATCATGGTACAATACAATTATCATTGTAGTTTGAATCAGGGTGAGAAAGCCATCGAAGTGAAACAAGAAAACTGAACCAATTGCGGATAAGAGACTAGCATGACATGGCATGAAAACAGCAAAGCTTTTATTATGCCACAGTCAACCGTTTCCGGTTGTGATCATGTGGGGAAGCAGCAGCACTGTTTTGTCATACTGAATTAATAAATGCTGTGTTTCTCAACCACGTTCCTGGAGGACCACCAACACTGCATGTTTTGGATGTCTCCTTTGTCTGTCACACCAATTACAGGTCTTTCAGTCTCTGTTAATGAGCTACTGATCAGAATCAGGTGTGTTTGGTTAAGGAGATATGGAAATGTGCACAGCTGGTGGACCTCCAGGAATGTGGTTGAGAAGCACTGGTCTAAAGGTCGGGACACACTAAGCTGATGGTCGGTCATTGTAAACATTCATTCATTCATTTTCATTTCGGCTTAGTCCCTTTATTAATCTGGGGTCGCCACAGCGGAATGAACCGCCAACTTATCCAGCATATGTTTTATGCAGCGGATGCCCTTCCAGCTGCAACCCATCACTGGGAAACATCCACACACTCTCATTCACACACATACATACACTAAGGACAATTTAGCTTACCCAATTCACCTATACTGCATGTCTTTGGACTTGTGGGGGAAACCGGAGCACCCGGAGGAAACCCACGCCAACACGGGGAGAACATGCAAACTCCACACAGAAACACCAACTGACCCAGCCGAGGCTCGAACCAGCGACTTCTTGCTGTGAGGCGAACGTGCTACCCACTGCGCCACTGTGAGGCCTCATTGTAAACAATTAAAAGTAAACAATTCAAGTAAAGAGGTTAAACTTTAATTAATCGGCTTTAGTTTCGCTGCATTTCTCAAATATTTGTAAACGATATGGATTATTAGATTATCAGATTATTTGCACGAGCGAATCCCTCCGTGGTGGGTAACAATTACTGTGATTATGGTACTGAATGTTACTTTGTTTATGCTTTGTCTGTGCACATTTTATCTTCCGGTTTCCCTTTGTAGAATGAGGAAACAGACTACTGTCCCACAATGTTGCAAAAAGACACGTCCTTACACGCAGATGCAGATTTTCAGTCGGCTACCATCCATTTGGTGTGTATATGTGCAGCTTTTTGGTCCAGACAGGTCCAGATGTGAGCCGGCAACATGGCTTTTGTTTTTGTCTGCGCTAGTTGTTTGGCGTTGAATTAGTGTGTCCTGGCCTTAATAAAATGCACAACATATTAAAGCATCTTTTATGTTTTTTTATGTTTGGTTTTCTATAAAACCAAACTGGAAATTGGGGGTGTATAATGTCATTAGGAACACAGAACACAATCCATGTCACTTGTTAAAATTGCTAATTTAGTCAGGATTTGAATACTCTCCAAAACATTTGGGATGAATTTAAGCATAGGCCTAATTCAGCTAAATATATAACAATGTTCTAGGGGTTTTTGTATATTTTTTGGATAACAAATCTTACATATTGTGCTTTTAAAAATAACAGTGTCCATGCTAAGTGAACCAATTCATCATTTGCTTTTTTTGTCCAACCAAATAACCTAGAGAACAGAATCAGTGCGTGAACAAACCCTAAATGTTTAAGTACTTTTTTGGGGTTTCTCCATTAAAAAGTATGACATCAGGATTATTCTGAACGTCCAATAGCATTATCTGGCTTACTTTAGCAGGCAATAATTTCCTAAAAGATCAAAAAGCACAAGGTTGTCAAGAGATGGGCAAACAGAATTTCCGTCAGATGTGAACAATGTGATGCTAAAAATATTCAACATTCAGAATCACACTCATGTTGCTCAAGCAAGATTAGCAAAGCCATTGTAAATGTTGTCCATTGTAATGCGCAGCAAGTTAAGACACCTGTATCAGAAGAACATTGTGTTTTAAGTAATATCAAATTAATTCAGATCATCTTCATTTTGTTGACACCAAGCGTTGATATATTAAAGACAAACACTTGCCATTCCACACTTTAGATTAGAAATGAAAGTCAAAGAAGAAAGTCTTGAACTTGAGATGATAAACTGAGCTAGAAATCTTAAGGATAAGCACATGGATGTGTGTATGGAAAAGAGGAGAAAGATTAATTCTAGCATCTCTGTAACATAAGGACTGCTGACCCTCAAAGACCCATTCACAGATAATCAAGATTACACTCAGAACTAAAACAGTGCGTCAACCCCACCCCTTTTGTCATGATTATATATAAACAAAAAAAAGGAAAACGGCCAATCAGCATTACAGATAAGAAGCAGCAATTTAATGTCTTACCGCATCAAATCCAACGCAACGTGAAAGGCACAATGATCTATCATTCCTGCAAGCCGCGCGTTGTTTCCATTCAGACCACGCATTCAAAACAAAAATGATCGCCGTTGACACGGAACATATCCGTTTCTTTTTTGCAATAATGCGAGAGCAAACCCCTTCAGCCAAAGAGCAGTCTGTGATGATGGAATGAAACGGGAACCGCAAGAGGTCATAAATCGCATGTAGCCCATGGGCGTAAATGATAGCGTTGGGAAGATCGGTTCATTTAAAAGAATCGGCTCGTTCGGACAATTTATCTCAATGGACCGTTTTGAAAGTGACTCACCGTTTGTTTCTTAGCTCATAGAGCTCCACAAGCCCTAAAGGTGTTTTAAACTTTTTTTGTTAAATGCTGCTTATATCACTATGCTATTCTATTTTTAATTATATAAATATGGGCTGGGCGGTTCATTCCGCAGTAGCGACCCCTGATGAATAAAGGGACTAAGCCGAAAAGAAAATGAATGAATGAATGAATGAATGAATGAATGAATGAATGAATGAATGAAATATGGGCTGTTTGTTTATTTATTGTTATGTTGATCATAGCCTTTGATGATAACTGTATGATGCTGAAATAAGTTCTATAATAATATAAATGTAAACTATATTTTATATAAATTAATATTATTATAAAATACGAATAAATTAAAAATTAGAGAAAGGAAGTAGATAACATTTAGATTATTCCTGTAAACAATAGCTAGGTAGGCTATATCTTTTGTAATTTAATTATGATAATTTTATGGATAAAATATACTATATCACTTTTATTAACTAGATTTAGATCCATCGTTTAAAGTTCACTGTCAATCCATACCTTTACTCCAGTGCTTCGAGATTCAAATGAACCGACTCAAGTGAATGATTCCATTGCGATTCGGACACCTCTAGTCATGGATACACCACCCAAGTGAATGGAATGCCAACCATGTGCTTTAAAGAGGGACATCACTGCCTCTCTAATATATCCGACAAACACATCAACAAATAAATAAACAAGGATTTTACGTGGTGCGCGCGTGATCCGTCCAGCAGCAGTTCTGGAGGCGACTCGATGTCACGAGACACGAGATTAATGATCATATTAGGGAGTCAGTCCAATGCACAATGCAAAACAAAATCTCTTTCATTATTGTTATTGTTAATTAATTTTAATATAATTCGCTATCAGAAGAAATGTTACAGAAAAACGTGGTGTTATTAGTATGATTTTTTTACACATGGTTAATCTTTGACGTCTCGCCAGGACGCAACGATAATGATTTTTCGTTTGAACCCAATCACAAGGACTATAATAAACACTCTGAAGTGAATTTGACATTTTACAGACAGCAGCTGGGCGTGAGAACTTTAACATGCATCCCGTGTCTTCTAATTCCAAAAGGCGATCACTTCTATATAGATCAAGGCAATGAACACAATAGAACAGACAATAGATGTAATACCGCTAGAAACTTACCTGGTGGACACGCCAACATATCCCTTAGAATGATCCGATGATCAATACACTGTACCCAGATTTATCCACTATCAGACATTGCTACCAGTCTGGCGGCAGTAATGATAGTATCCTTCACAGGCGGAGCACATAGGCGATGCACTCTGGCAGAGGAGGTGGAGGAACCAGACACATTACACAGAGCGGCGCTAGGGGGAGTATCTTCTCTAATTAGACGAACACTGGGATTTGGAAACATATTCTGTATGTGATTTTTTTTTTTTAAATAAACAGTAACGACATTATTCATTCATTCATTTTCTTTTCGGCTTAGTCCCTTTATTAATCTGGGATGAACCGCCAACTTATCCAGCATATGTTTTACGCAGCGGATGCCCTTCCAGCTGCAACACATCACTGGGAAACACCCACACGCTCTCATTTACACACATACACTACGGACAATTTATCTTACCCAATTCACCTATGGCTCATGTCTTTGGACTTGTGGGGAAAACCGGAGCACCCGGAGGAAACATGCAAACTCCACACAGAAATGCCAACTGACCCAGCCGAGGCTCGAACCAGCGACCTTCTTGCTGTGAGGCGACAGCGCTACCCACTGCGCTATCCACGGTTATGTGTTATTAATTATCCCATTGATTTAAACGTTGAAGTCTACAAAACATGATTTTAATCAAATAATCTCGTGAAATATTCTCAATGTTTATATCACACGTGTTTGTTAGAATTGGTGAATTTTTCAGTGACATCTGTGACTGGCGAGCAGCAACTCATAATAGTAACTGTATGCTGTAAATAATGCTCGATTTCTTGGACAGAAAATTATTTTTGCTTTATTTATAAATGCCATTTATAAATCCAGCTACATGTTAATTTTGTTTTACTATTCATTCATTCATTTTCCTTCGGCTTAGTCCCTTTATTCATCAGGGGTCGTCACAGCGGAATGAACCGGCAACTTATCCAGCATATGTTTTACACAGCAGATGCCCATCCAGCTGCAACCCAGTACAGGGAAACATCCATACACATTTATTCACACACATACACTATGACCAATTTAGTTTATTCAATTCACCTATAGCACATGTGTTTGGACTGTGGGGGAAACCGGAGCACCCAGAGGAAACCCACACAAACACGGGGAGAACATACAAACTCCACACAGAAATGCCAACTGACCCAGCCGGGATACAAACCAGTGACCTTCTTGCTGTGAGGCGACAGGGCTAACTACTGAGCCACCGTGTAACCCCCTACCTGTAATATTATTGGGGTATGTATTGTATGCATTGGGTAAAAATATGTTTAATTTTACCTACATTTTACCTAAGGGGTGTGTAAATTAATTAGAGATTTTAACATCTGATTGAACTATCCCTTTAAGAGTGAGTCACTGAATCATTCATTCAACCACTTTGTTCAAACCCACCTCCTAATTCAGGAAACAAACTTGTATTTAAATCATTTAATCTCTTAAGAAATATAGGCTACTTAATTATTTTGCAGCCACATAAATGATATTTTCTGTTTAGTAGCCTACACTGTAAAAATGTGATTAGATACTGCACTTAAAAAAGTGAGTAAAACTACTATATTAAAAGTGACAAATGAACTTTACTTTAAAAGGAAAGTAAACTCTTATTAACTGTTAAGCTGACTTAACTTATTTCTTTATGTACATAGTGGTTCATTTACTTAATTTTAAGGCAACATGTTTACTCACTTCTTTAAATAAGGTCAGCTAATCACTTTAAAAGCAATGGGTTTACTCACGTTTTTAAGTCAAGTCAACAAATTTCTTTTTAAAATGTGTGAATGTATGCATGGGTGCCCATCATGTTCACACAATTTCACCAGAAGAGGAAGGTCATCCAAATATAAATTATATTTGCTAATTCTTATTACTGTGAGCTTGCAGATGCTTCTTCACTAAAGCATGCAATTTCATGCAGTTAAAAATATCTTCGTTATAATTAAATCAGTGAATCATTTATTCATTCATTCATTCATTTTCATTTTGGCTTAGTCCCTTTATTAATCTGGGGTCGCCACAGCGGAATGAACCGCCAACTTATCCAGCATATGTTTCACGCAGCGGATGCCCTTCCAGCTGCAACCCATCTCTGGGAAACATTCATACACACCCATTCACACTCATACGGACGATTTAGCTTACCCAATTCACCTATACCACATGTCTTTAGACTTGTGGGGGAAACCGGAGCACCCGGAGGAAACCCACCCCAACACGGGGAGAACATGCAAACTCCACACAGAAACGCCAACTGACCCAGCCGAGGCTTGAACCAGCGACCTTCTTGCTGTGAGGCGAACGTGCTACCCACTGCGCCACCGTGAGGCCCCTCAGTGAATCATTCATTGCACAAATCCCTTCAAAAAAACGGATTAGGCCCAATTCAGGAACAAAACACCTGTGAGTTGCAATAAGACACAACTATTGGTTAATTTTCTGCATTGACTTCATTTGGACTGTTTCAGCTTGGTACAAACTGACAAATGAACTGAAATTGTCTCTACAAAGTAAATGACTTAATGTCAACTGTGTTTATTGATGTTTCATTAAAGCAATGTCACAATCAAAGTGGGGACTGCGTGCAACAAACTTTCATACTCTGTAAAACAGGTCGCATAGCTTCCGGTTGAGGTCCTTTGTTTGTGCTTCATTAAATATGCAGCTGTTTCCTCAAGCTGCCTTGAGGAGCTGAGTAGTATAACTGATGTTCATCATGTGTTTTATTAATTTATTAATTATTCTTTTTTTTAAATCTTCTAAACGTTTTCTTGCTTGTTCATGTGGCTTTGCCCTAAAGCCTGTCATGCTATGGTTTGATTAGCCTAGATATTCAGATCAACATATACAACAGCATTCAATCACGTATATCAGATCAAATATTATGTTTACTTTGAGATATCAGTTTCTGTCTCTCTTGTTTCCTTTACAGTTCTCTTACGTCTGCAGTCTTCCCTGACATCCTGATTGCATCCAGCTATCATAGCCTATAAAACTGATGAAGCGAGAGAGATGCAGAGAGAGCTTTCTACCGTTAAATATAGCTCTATCCCCCATATCCATCCACTCTTCCTGCCACTTAAAGCTTTTCACTGTTCATTCACAGCGGTCACAAAATGAGTCTTATAACTGATTGATATATATAGTCATAACAATACAAAACTCATCATCTTACAGAATATTTGGTTAATTAAAAATAGCCTATACATTCAGTTTACCTTAGGCCTGCTGAATGAGTAGGCTAGTTTATGCTATTGCACACTGACATCCTATGTATTAGTAAATGTTTAACTTTCTTCCTTTTTGTCCTTGGAACAATTTTACTGGAAATGATGACACACACACACACACACACACACACACACA
>CAIGQW010053321.1:9716341-9732534 GCA_903798125.1 Danio choprae
ACACACACACACACACACACACACACACACACACACACACACACATACAATAAATAAAAAATAAACTTAAATCTATATTTCTTCTTAAGATATCGATTTTCATTTAGCCTAAAAGTAATTTTGTATCTTACACTGAAAAGGGCGAAATGTACTGCTCCTCATTGGCCAAAAGGGGGAGGCAAAGGACTTGGACTTCTTTAAAGGTAAACAGACATATTTCTGTTAGCAGAGTAACATGTACACGCTGTTGTTTTAATTTAATTTATTTCCAGATATGGCTAATAATTAGCAGTCGTAGTAGTATTAATAGCCTAATAATAATAATATCAATAATATTAGGCCTAATAATAATAATAATAATGCAAATAATCATATCTGGAATATATATATATAATAAATAAACAATAAAACTGATATTTTCTGATTCCTTTTCCTTCTTGTTGTAATTCAGTAATCAAAAAGACCTTAGGTTTGTCCACTAAGTGACGCTAGTGAACACCCAACGCCTCACACAAAGTTTCTGCTTTGACTGGGTGGCATTTGTCACGGTTTTCAGTCCTGGGGACCCGCATCACTGCACATTTTCTCTGTTATGTGACCCGTTCAGCTCAGTTCACTGAGCTCTGTGCTAATGTGCCGATGATTTGATTCAGGTGTGTTAAATATGAGAAATGTACAGTGCTCTAAACAGAAGGTTATTTGTCTGTTGTATTGTATACCGGTCCAAAAATATTTGAACATTTACAAATATGAAAAAAGCTGATGTTTGGAATATTACAACAATTTTGGATTGATCTGTAGGGTTTTTTTTTTTGTTTGTTTTGGTTGATTCTACGGTGTAAGTCTTGGTACACTCATAGATGAGTAATTAATGTTTTAAAAATATTTATCATTAGCATATTATTATTGTTAACATGATTTCTGTATTTCGTGCAAAGAAAAATCTAGATATTTCCATTGTTTTGAGTCATACACACAAAAGTTCATTCATTCATTTTCATTTCGGCTTAGTCCCTTTATTAATCTGGGGTCGCCACAGCGGAATGAACCGCCAACTTATCCAGCATATGTTTTACGCAGCGGATGCCCTTCCAGCTGCAACCCATCTCTGGGAAAACACACAAAAGTGTTTTTTTTTATTAGTTAGATCTTTATGTATTATTATTTTTTGTTGTAATTTCAGTGCATTTTGGAGATTAGCTGAATAGTCTGGATGGTAAAAACCACACAATAACAATTGATAAAAACATTGATTACCATTTATATATCGAAAAATAAATATTTAATTTCGCAAAAAAAAACATTAGATGGGCCTATATTAATATCTAATGCAACAGCAGTCATGCATTCGCTAGTTTTGGTACTGGGCTGTATAGCGCATCAGCAACTTTATTGTGAAAAATATTTTCCATCCAAAACCCCAGTAGTCTTAGTTTGGGCGATTGGTTTTACAAATCTGTGATCTTGACCGCATGCGTCAACAAATGCATGCGCCGACTATGTCAGTGTGTCATTGTGTGATGAAAATCTGATCATTGTATGTGTGACGCGTGCACAGATGGTCCGGGTGTGCACGCGCAGCCGGGTCGCATTGTTCTGAGTGTGACACTTTCTATGCGCGAGCTAATGAGAACAGACTGACTCTCGTTTTCCCCTCTAAGCAGTTTTTTCTGGTCTTTTCTTTATAAACACCCTTAATATCATCTGTCTCTCATCCGTCCATTTCCATCTGGCACCAAATAATTTAACCAATTTGACAGATTGACCCGGTATGAGATAGATAGATAGATAGATAGATAGATAGATAGATAGATAGATAGATAGGCACTTCAACATATTTTTAAACAGATGGAATGAAGAAAGACTGTGTGCTTTAGATTTTTCAATAGGTTTTTAAACAGATGGAGTGAAAGGGAACTATATGGCCACTTGTTTGATGAAATGGTTCGCTGTTTTGCTTGCACTGAATAGCCTATTATCTAAGACACATGTAGAGACGACAGATTGGCTCTTTGCATGAAGGGTCAGTGTCTAATCTGGCTACCTGAGTTTAAGGCTAATGTATTCGACCCTTCTCCATCATGACATACACGCAGACATATGGTATTACAGCAGGGCTGAGGGTCATTCATTACATAATCCTCTAACGAGGCCTGTTCACTTCCGGCATGGAAACACACAAACTGATCAGCCTATTCGCCAGTGTGAGGAACTTCATGCTGCATTTCTTGGCATGTACTTTAGATTAGGCGCACGTTAAAAAATCTAAATGTAGATTTTTTTATTATTATTTGCATAAACATTTGCTATTTTCTAAGCAATTTCCCCCTAAACTAACCTCTTATAGAAGCTGCTTATTGAGTGTCAGAGATTGATTGCAAATCTTAAAGGTGCAACATCATCAGCTGAGTAAAGTTAAGATGTTTCATGTGAAATCTGATCAAGTCTTGGACACGTAAGCACACACGCGCATATGCTCTCTTGCTCTTTCCCACGGGACGCAGCAGACGGGTCGTAATTTGGTTGCCTTGGCCCGTCTGGACAAGCACCTGTCTCCTCTCAGGGGAGAAAGTCGCCTTTGGGCCGTGAGCAGAGCGAACTGTGCATGTGTGTGTGACAGCATTGAAAAAAAAATGTTTTTTAAATAGCAAAACAATATTAACGACCCTAAATTTCACATAATCTCAAACAATAGTTGATTTCATTGAAACTGACGTCTCACAGAAGTTAAAGAGCATGGTAGAGAACATATTGGTGACACAATATCTTTAATTTCATATTGTTTTTTTATTTAAAAACTACAACAGACGATTTACCGTTGAATTAATCTTTTACTATTTATTCTAAAATAGTTATGAAAAAACTGCGATACAAACCAGTGTATGCTACTGGCTATTCCACTACAAAATGACGGACAAACCCCGACTTAACAGGGTGATCTTTGGATATGAGGCAGATGTGAGATAATTTGATCACTATAAAATTTCCAAAAGGTTCACAAGGATCACGTAAACAAATAATCTCTATACATAGTTTCTAAAAGAAAAAAATAAACCTACTTTGAGTTCATTTTTGGTCGCAGCAAAGAGAGCGTCTATGGGTAGCTTATAGACTTGTTTGGTAAGCAAATCGCTTTTTATGAAGGTTACTGCAAATTGTTTTTTGTTTTTTTTTACATTGATTATTACTGAATATAGTCTGATACTAAACCAACACAAGTCATCTGATACCCAAAGCGCTATCTATGAGCACTTTGTAAACAAAATAAACAATACAGCAATAGATCCTATCCGATGGGAAGTGCTTCTCGTTAACAGAGGACAGGACATCAACAGCAACACCATTTTAGTAACCGTAGTGCACACACAGCAAAGGCCCTCCTACTCCTAAGAAACTGCCAATGAAAAGTGCAAGTGAAAAGCAACAATAAACCCAAAACTCTGTCTAAAATATGAATAATAATAATAATAATAAAACATTAAATATTTACATGTATACGTAAACACTTTAGATAATCTATTTTAAGGACACTCACATAACTTAATTTACTTAATAAATAAAACAAACAAGAAAAATATAAATTAACAACAAGGTTACGATTTGTTCCAGCACATAGAAGTAGCCTATACATTTTGAGCTCAACTGAGCTCAGCAAATCCGTTTGCGAAAAATACATACATGTTATTTGTTTCGATGATGTGAATTATGAAGGTCCAAAGCAAATCAAATATTGTCAAAACTAATTATTGCCACAAATGTGCTTATGACGTTGGATGTTGAACAGGTTATCTAATATCTGAACAGCCATCTTTCAAACAGAACAAAAAACTCTTGCTACAGTGTCAAATACAAGTTTCAGTTATTGCAACAGGTAAAATATTTTCAGGTAACACTTTATACTAACTTTCATAATGCCTTATGTTTTTCGATGAACTTTTGATTTGATCGTAAACTGCTTGATTATAAATTCTAATCTGTGGTTAAAATTGTGAAAACACTGTTTTTTATAAAAACATACTTATAAGATCCTCCCAACCCATAATAGGCATTATAGGGAGGGAAAAACACACATGTAACTGAAAGTAAATATAAAATGTTACCATTTCCATCCTTAATATTTGTGTATACTGCTGGAATATGCTACTTCTCAATGTCTATAAAATAATTCTTTAAACACCTGTTGTTTTGTGGTACTGTTAAATGTGCCTAAAGTTCGTCTAAACGTCCAAAACGTGGTTAAGGTAAGAAATGTAACAGATAGCAAGGCGAAGTATTTCTATCTTGGACAGCTTCTTGTCGGGTGGAAGTGTTGGCAGCAGCTTCCTGAGCTCCGCGAACGCCACGTTGAACGCTTCTACTCTGATGCGCTCGCGCGTGGCATGCGCAGAGCGGTACTTCGCAGTCGCGCGCCTCCTCCGTCTCTTCTCCTCTCGGGTAAGCGCGGCGGGCACGAGTGCGCGAGTCTTGCCATCGTCGGCCTCTAAGGGCTCGTGTGCCACACACTCCACCTTCATGACATTCAGACAATCCGTGTCCGACTGTGTCCAGGTGAGGTCAGGATCCGTCTGATCGGGGCTCAGCATCATTTTCAGGTCCGTTTGATCGAGGCTTCCAAAGTGCACTGGTTGTTTTCTTGCCCTGGTGAATTAGACGCAAAAATAAATAATATATAAATGTCATAATCCATTAAGTGCAGTAGCTACTAAAAATAAAACAAAATAAATGAACAAATCGATCGAATTGATGTTAATCAATAGGTTATAATGTTTAGACTGAATGATTTTTTTCGTATTAAGGTTATAATCAGTGTTGCATGCTTTTTCATTTTGTTACTTTATAAAGAATACTTGTGAACAGTTAAAGAACTATCATGCTCTGAAATGGCTGTCAGTGTGCGTTTTGCAATTTAGCTCATTCTGGACACGTTACCATTATAAATGTGCTCTAATTCCATGCAAAAGTTAATGGAAATCAATTATTGCCACAAAAGCAAAGTCATAGCTGACCATCTGTCGCAAATGCAAATGCAGAGCCTATAGCTCCAGATGACACAAGGGTGCTTGAATCTCAGTCACTGTGAATAACAAGTAACATTTTAAAGAAAATATTGTAATAAAATGGTTGAATGTTTTTATTTATATTTTTTCTAATCATAGTTTACGTCAACGATGTCACATTTATTTGCATGTCATTTTGATATTTGCTGAGCCACTGAGTAATGAATATGAACTAACACTACACAGATTTTAACCATTACACTTGAAAACGAAGGTTGCTGTCTTAAAATGTTCAAGAATAAAAATATAAATAGTAACAGTGTGACAATCTGCAGTTTTTAATTCACAGCACCTTTTCGCCTGCTTTGACTTTAATTGCTGATGAAAATGAAGTTGAAATTCTGAAAACTCATTAAGTGCAAGTGAAAATTATTGCGACAGATAAGGGATGAAATCGAAGATGTTGCTATGAATAAATTACGAAGATATAAAATATCAATGCACATTTTTTTGAGAAGCTGCACTGTTGCTATAGCTAATAATTTATTAAAATGCAATTTGGTGTGTAATAGCATGTGACGTAAAATATTTTTTAATAACCACAACACGAAGACAAGTGAAAAGTACGACCAACAATTGTTGAAATTAATTTATAACTCACCCCCGTTGACGACGAATTGGCCGATAATCAATTTAATCTCCAAAATCCCGTTTATCAAGTCTGTTTTCAGTGATTCATGTTCTTCTGTCCATTGTGCTTTCTGAATTTCTATTTCGGCATCGGCAACAGCATTTCTCGGTAATATTTTATCGCCACTAATTCCACTCACAACACAGCCGGTAACGTAGATTCGCGTTGTTGTGATGATGAAATTGCAGTAAGCATTGGTACCGAACGGATGTAAATAACAGCACCGGTAACGCACGCTCGGGGATGTGCTGCCCTCTGACCCGTGTGTGTGGATAACAATGGACACGCGTCCTCAGATAAGATCGACCAGATCAGAAAGTGTCGTCTCGGGCTGTCCTTTATGTTTCCGTGGATTAGGATAATATTGCTCCAGCCATCCTCACAACCACGCGTGCTTGTCCTCGTGCCTCTGATGATTTGAGAGATAACACATTCCGCTGGCTCCATATAAAGCCTCCCTCTCTCTCTCGCGCGCGCTCCCTCTTACAAATCATTCACTTTATGCACTTATCCACGACAGTCACACCTCCGTCCCACCCCCTCTTTTCTCTCTCCTTTCCACTCAGCGACTTCTTCCTCGACCAGATTGAAAGGAGCGCCCGAGGCGAGAGCTGGACGCTTGGCAGTAACGTATGCGTTGTACGCCTGTTAAAGTGGTGCAATTGTTTGTGAAAGTTTCAGCTGCTTAACTAAATTAAGCGTTCAGTTATTTTTTTTAAGAAAACCCCATGATATTAGGGTGACGTTTAATCCTAGCACAGTTAAACATCAAGCCTATCACTAATAATTTGAATATATTTACACTAACCCTAATTACCCTATATGGAGAAACATATTGCTTGCGCTATTTTGACAGTAGTCTACGTCACGTGTGCTTACAATGTATTTAAGTGCTGCATCTACAAGGGTTAAGGTTATTTCCCAGTTTATGTACAAGTACATGTGAAACTGCACTGTAAAATAAAGCGCTAGCAAAATATCAACAGTGTTAAACTGAATTCATTGTAATACATGTTCAAGTGATTAAAGGAAATTGTGTCAAATTTGCTGTTTATTTACCCAAACTCTGGCCAACAATATAAGAGTATAGAAATTGAATGCAGATCTTGGTCATTGGTGAACCTAAAAACAAGTTTACTAACTGCACTTTAAAAGTAAAGAAACAACAAAATAAATAAAAATCTATAATCAAATAATTATAAAGCATTGAGGCAAAACAAACTGAACATTCATCATTTAATTTTTCCCATTGTAAGCAGAGTTAGTACAGACCAATCAGTTTGCTTCACAAGACCTTTTTGAGGTGCCACAGGTATTAATGCTGTTTTATATGCATACGTTTTTTGCCTCAGTTATTGTAGTTTATTTGCATTTTATGAATCATCAAATACCAGTTTCAGCCAAATATTAATTTGTGGTAAATCTATTTCCTTACAGAGTGCTCTCTGCTTTATTTTAATAAAGTTTTACTTCCATGTTTTTGTCAATCAGTTTACAAATTTGTAACATTTTGCAGTTCAGCACCAAAAGACATGCATTTTTAAAAATAAACCTTTACATTTTTATTGACATTTAGGGTGCAACGAAGACCCTTCCATGTAATATTTCCATTCAACAAAATATTATTTTCTCAGTGAAAAATGTTCTTTAGATTTCTAACATATTCTTCACACTACACTCATAAAATAAACATATATTTATTTGTTTATATATCTATCTATAGTATATATATCTATACTGCGATTGAAGACAGCATGAAGAACCTTTAACATCTATGGAACCGTTTCTTTGGTTCTTATGGGGCAAAAATGTTCTTTTTAAAGAACTGTCTTCTGAAAGGTTCTTTGGGAAACCCTGCAAATATCCCCCTTTAGAACCTTTATTTTAAGATTTCTTTGCTTTATTTGTTCACTGAATAATATTGGGGAAAAAATAAATAAATAAAAGTGTAGGTTGTAAGAGTAAAACATAAGAAATGTGAGTCCTCATCAGCTAAGATCTTACAAAGATCAATAATTATATTATGCAGTAAAAAAAAAAATCCAGTTAGTAATGATTTGATATGCTTGTTGGATTATACGACTAGAAGACAGCCTTGGAGACATTTGCTCTTCTCCACGAGAGACTGAATTTTAATAAGATATTTCTTATAAAACACAAAAAGAACAGCGGCCAAACTTCTCGTAAAACACCCGTAAAGAGTATTTCACTTTAACAGACACGCCAATGACGCATATAGATCCTCCCAGTCTGTGCATTCGATTTGAACAGACAGATGTAATATAATCAGTAAATAAACGTGTAGTTCAATACCAAGTTTGATTGGTAAAATAGGGTCTTTAATAAAAAATGAAAGCATTGGCATTCTTCAGGATCCACACATCATCCTCCTCCTGATAATGCTGTAGACTATTATTGATCACGGCTGATGAGATGTATTAGATGCCATTAATACCTTTTATTTCTGTCCTGTGTTTGTGAAGAAAGTCAGCTGGTCCGCTATTTCCTGCAAAACACCCCTCCCCTCCTCACACGTACACATATAAATACACAGAGTCAAATGTGAGAAAGAGGCATATGGCTTCCAGAGCCACCCATCCCCCCTCTGCTGCCCTTTTTTGCCTGGTGCATGTGTTCAGATCTGGGCATTGCTTTGGGAAGGGGGCAAAGACCTCACTGACTGAATTAAGGTCTGCTCTCTCTCTCTCTCTCTCTTTCTGTGTGTGTGTGTGTGTGTTGGGGCAGCTGGCTGATGTTGCTGGAAGGATGGAAAGATGGATGGGTGGATGGAGAGATGGATGGAGGCAGGATGTCTGACCCAGGGCCAGTAGTGGGGTATGAAAATAGTAAGACCCAGAGAGAGAAAAACAATAGAGGGGAGGACATGGAGAACTGGGCATGACGAGAGGAAAAGACAATGGGTTGGTTTGAGTCAAGCAAAGATCATATGTCTTTTGGGCAGTATTCTGAGTGTGATGTTGTGGTCTGTTTGTAAAGGCTTTGTTTTTTGTATATTTTGGCTTCGTGCAATTCTATCCAGCACCGAAAGGAACATATGTTGTCCTGTGTGCTCAGTTTTAGGAGGGCTGGTGGAGATCATAAGTATTGATCTCTGTTGTTGGTGGTGAAAGAACAATGGATTGCAGCTCATTTCACGGCTTAATTCAGTCCAAGTACGCGGTCAATAAGAATACCTTCTGCCAGGCCTGGCTCTGAGGCATGTTCATTTACATCTCATAAAACAAATTTTCCAATGCTTTACTATGATGATGTGTAGTTTAGACCATCGCCTATGTCATCCGCATAATCACCAGATTTCTCTTGTGTGTATAAATACTTGACAACAAATCCATTCCACTGGTATCATCAGGTATGATCAATATAACCTGCATATCAGGACTGTTTCGAATATACATTCTGAATTGAAAATGGGGCAATGTTTGCTAAAATAATAAAAGAAAAACTCAACGATGGTGTTATCAAGACATTCAGAATTTTTTTTTTTGTAATTTGATGCAAAGATGATATAATACATACATAAATACATATAAATACATAAAAAAATATATAAATATTAAAAACTTTCAAGGATTTAAGATGCTGATGATTGCTAAACGCGTCTTGTGAAACGGGTCCATATAACAATGGCAAACTATAGGTCCATATGTCTAATGAAATGTCATTGCCAAGTAATGTTTTGGTACAACAGAGTTTTATTCAAAGATTTTTTGGACGATATTGTTATTTGAGATTGAGTATACCTTTTTCAATATAATTTCTGAATTTCAGCTGAAGTTGAACTGGAGTAACAAGCAGAATGCAGAAATACACTTCATATTTGGATGTAAGAAAGTATAGAGTGACCTAATTATAGATTTTTACCTGTAGAAAGAGTCATCAATGCTAATGCACAGACTGATACTGACAAAGAGCGATACAAAGAGTGAAGTCTTGTGATGTTGGACTGAATTGTAGGCATATTAGCATAATTTTTATCATTGAGTCAGCCAATTAAGTTTGAGGACTGGTGTATTCTACTTACTTTTGGTGGAAAAGCACTGAAAAACCATACTCAAGTAAAAGTATCATTTGTTGTCCAATAATGTAGTGCAAGTAGAGTAAAATAAAAAAAATCTGTTCTAAACACTACTCAAAATATGAGTAAAACAGCCCTTCTTAAAGTACTCAAGAGTAATGAGTATTACACTGTAAAATTCATTCCACCTTTTAGCCTGCAAATTAAAAATGTAGTGCCATTTTTTAAGGGTGTTTCTAAGTGCAAGCTAATTAGTTGTCATTCATAGACTATAAATTGAAAATGTGAGATTCATATAATGTGAGAACGCATTACATTAATATACACATCTATAGTAAGCAGACATAAAGCATGTTGATGAGTTTACATGCGGAGTGAAATCGGTAACTTAAAAATCTAAAAAGGGGGCAAAAATCTGTGCTGATATGTTTAAACTTTATGAAATTTTCAAAAATGTATGTATTTTAAACCCTGACTAAAAAGCCATGACTATCCAGCAGTTGTTGCCACAAACCAAGCACATGCAGCACTGATAGAATCCATGCAATGTGTGCATGTGATTGAAAACGTAATATTCTGTAGTGCATTTAGTTATTCTTTAAGGCTATTTGGAAATTTCAGCCATCATACAGTATAGGTATCCTTCAACTTCTCATCAGTGACAGGCAGTCTGAGCATTCTCTCGGTCGGAAATGATTATTTTACTAACCACCGTAGACAAGAAAAAAATAAACATATTAGTGTAGTGTAAAGTAGTGACTGCAGGTTGAAGGGAAAGAGCAGAGTGAAAGTACAAATACAGCACTAAAAATGTACTCAAGAAAAAGTCAAATACACATTTTTAAACTAGTAAAGTAAAAATTCCAAAGAAAATCTACTCAATTAGGTCTAAGTCATTTGAGTATTTGTAATTTGTTACACCACTGAGTAAGAGTATGTCTTATTCCAGTCATTTTTGTCACTGTATTATTTAATGTTTTATACTAATTACAAACATTAGTAACATTGATTTGTTGTGCAAGTAGTTTCCCCCTCTAGTGGCTATTAGGACTTGCTTGTCTTTCTCAGTGGGTTGTTATAGAGAATCAATAATTTAAATTGATAGCTTAAAGGTGCTGTATGTAAGTTTTTGACTCTTCTAAAGCAGAAAAATGTCATAATATGTTTGCAGATATTCAAGAAACATGCCAAGTGAACATTCTTGTTTATCTGAAAAACAATGCTAAAGTTAGATATACTGCTTTGAAAATGTCCGTATCGGAACGCTGTCTTTATTTTGGTTCTTTTAACTCTCCCACTGCCACTTTAGCCAATTATATTTCAGCACTCCTGGTTGCCTTGATGGAAAACCAAGTATTTCATTCATTCAGAAAGGCTCTCAAAGCATGCGACCATGACCGAAATGCGACCTCCGGTGGACAGTAGCAGACTCCAAAAGAAAGTTATTAATTAGCAAATAATATAAATATCATGAACGTAAACATTAGGTGAGCAGGTTACATTGTAACCCCGTGTCCTAACAGCACGCCAAGATTTGCAGTGATAAGCAATTTGGCTGTTTGCACCAGACGAAACACAACAGAAATTTAAATATAGCTATTCAAAAGCACAGAATATGCACTCTCACAAAATGGTAAGGTTTATAATCTAATTAATACATAAATGTACATGCTAAATCACTATGTGTTGGTTTTGAGTCACAGTTCTAAAGTTCAATTTCAAACGATTTATTTTATTTTCAAGATCTGAGGTGAACTATCTGCTGCTGCTTTCAGTAGTATGGCAATAAATGTCATGTAAAATGGCATTCAAACTCACATTGTTAGCATTTAACACTGGATAAAGCACATGTACCTGAGGTGATCATTGTCAGTTTTCTGTTGTTCAGCTGCAAGAAATAGAAGCCGTTTCTAATCTATTAATTCAAGGTGTTGGTTAGAACAAAAACTCCTTTTAATTTGGAGAATGTTCCTTCTATCGCGTGCCGTTGCTTTTATATAGGACACGATTTAAATCAGCCTTTAGGCTCAATCGTCAGACTCGCTCCTGTTGGTCCTCAATCTGGCAACCTGCGCTTGCATTTGTTTTGATCCAGGAGTGCAATGCCTAGTTCAACCACTGGGTGTCAAATTTACATACTGCACCTTTAATGCAGAAAATTAATTAAAGCTACTCTAAAATATTATGTGATTCATAGTTTTCTGGTAATTTATGCATTAAAATTCGATTATGGAAACTTGAAATTTGTGTAATAGTGAGTTTTATTGACATTTGTTAGTAGTTTGAAGCAATATAGATAATGAGCTGCCAATAGCTTTTCTGTTTTTTTATTTTATTTATTTCTATATGATTTATAAAACAGCATATTGTTTCTAACTACTACAAATGTCAAAGTCACTTTGTTCAATTTTGAACACCAAAAGTTGTCGAAGCGGAGATCAAGGTCCCATAATGCAATCTGAAAGCATAAATAAACCAGGGAAAAAACTGTGAATCACATATTATGGGAAACTGTTAATTGGCAGATATTTTTACAGTATAGGGTAGACAATTTTGGGAGAGGCTTGCACACATCTTATGCAATCCTGTCAAACTGATTGCAATGATGGACAAAATCTTTACTGTTTTGAACCTTTCACAAAATACGGTAAAGATGTGATAGCACAATCAACCGATATAACAAACAAATGCTTCTGGATAACATCCTATCCCAGATTTAACGAGTGAGCATTTTAAGATAACTTCTATACATTTTGGAAGGCTGAATGAGTTTGAACATGGATTGTTAAACGGAGGGTAGTCTAAACTCAGCTGCATGACTGACCCAGGCACTGGATAGCACCCATTACAGCCCGAATGAGAGCCAGCTGCAGCTCATCAGCACAGGACACCTGAGCTCAGCTCCGCTTGGACATACTGGCCTTTACACACAATAACACTCCATACACAGACGCACAACCTTACATACATAACACAAGCATGCATATGATTCCCAAGGCCAGTGTCTAACGTGCTTTTGGACGTTATTGTTGGCGTTAATGTGACAGGAACACAAAGAATTACTATCCTTGTACGAGACGGATAGAGAGACAGACAAGAAAGATGAGCGATGGCATATATTTTCTTCTCTCTCACCTCTCCAGGGTGAGCTCAGATCTGAACGCCGCCTCCTCCTCCTCCTCCTCCCCCATGAATTGGGATCAGGTGGGGATCAGCTGGACCTTCGAGAAGGGGGGCAGAGGGTTTATATGTGTGTGTGTGTGTGTGTGTTTTGGTAGTGGTGCTGATGAGCAGAAGGGTAGGGTGCCAGGCCGGCCGGGGGCCAATGTTGCACCTGTGAGAGATCCTGGAGGCAAATCTGGGTGTAGAAGCACGGATATGATTGGAAAGGTCCATCTTAGCACCTGCACAGAACCGATTGAAGAGTCTGACAAGCCCAGAAATAAAACGAAATAATAAAATAATAACAATCATTAAAAAAAAATCTGCTTAAAATGAGCTTTTGTTGAAAATTTCCGACTTCTGAAGCTGTAATTATGAGCGTGTCACATTCAAGCGCTTTGCTGTGGTGATGAATTAGGAGTCACGGAGAAAATGATCTAATCACTGACAAATACAAGCAACACAAGGTATATTGGTTATAGTCATGATCATAACAAGTCAAAATGTATACAAGATAAGGTTGCCTTTATAGATTACTGACTGAAATGTATAACATAACTGTTGTCGACCTAACATCAACCACTTGAATGTACACTTACACCATAGAGTCTCAGAAATAGAAATACAAAAGCTGTCACTGGGGCAGTACCTATTCAAAAGGTACATTTGTGTACATTTTAGTTTCTATTATGTACCTTTAATCTACGATATGGACCCTTTAGGTACTAATACATTTAACGTATGGATCCTTTAGGTTCCATGTTCCCTTTACATACAAAAGTGTACCCTCTGAAAGGGTACAAGCTCAGTGACAGCTTTTGTGCTTTTATTTCTGACATTGTATAGATGCATGCTAATAGGTGTATACTATCCACAACCTGCATCAAATTGGTCTGTTCACCCCAAAACAAACCTTACAAAAAAACCTAGTGAAATGTGTGGTTTTGGAATGTTTTTATGTGAAACTCATGTTATCATGCCAAAAAAAAAGTAAAATAAAAATAAAAATAAAAATCATGTTTCACCCATCACCTATCATAAATGTGCGTTAAACACAAGCGATCTTAAATATCCTGAAGATATGTTTGCTTTACATGAGGAATAGGTATAATTTAGGACTTAATTCACATATAAACATTGATCAAAATTGAGCATGAGCAGAAGCTTCTTGCCTGAAGCACAAGAATAAACAACAGCAAGCCTTTTTTTGTGTTTAAAAGAAGCAATGCCTAAGACATTTGGGCTGTCAGTGATAATCTAATATACATCTAGCAATGATCCAAAACTAGACTAGTCATCAAATACACATGAATGAACAACTAAAAGTCTGTCTAATGTCTATTTGATGACTAGTCTAGTTTTGGACTATTGATAGTCTATTAGATTTTCAATTTAGCGTTATTTTAGCCAAGAATGTCTAAAATTGCTTGGTGGGAACTTCATTGGTTTCTGCAGATGCTCAAAAAAATAAACGACATTTATAAAAAACATCAGCAGTTACCACAACAATCGGTCTCTGAGTTTCACAATCACAATTATGACAAGTCATGAAAGTTTGCAACTGTAAAGCTCATAAAACTCCTAATTCTGATTGCCCATGAAGGCACCATTATGATACTCCCAAAAACACCTCTAAACCCAGGGTGATTTCTTTGTGTGTGTGTATTACACTTCTGGGCGGAAAGAACGAATTGGTCAGCCCTTTCCCCTCAAGAACAATCTTTGAGGTGTAAATAACTGAGACAAAGAGGGAGTTAAGAGAGTACCCAACATCTTTTTCCCTTTTTGCTTTTCTCTGTCTCTCTCTTTTTCCCTCCCACTTCGTCTCCAGGGACTGTACCAGCCTGGCTTGAACTGGACACCATCTGCTATAATGTGACAGAATGGAACCCCCAAATACTTTCATTTAATTCTGCTTCGTGTGTGTGTGTGTGTGTGTGTGTGTGTTTGTTTGTGTGCACACAAGAACAGAGCTATTATCTATGTTTTTCAAGAAATACAGCTTTGCTTTTGTAAATATGTGGATTTGTATACATACCCACACCACTGCGTGTACAATAAAGGTGTGTGGGTCATCTGGACCCAGAATCTGTTCCCTTGGGTCCTTTGTTGAATTTAAAGACCATCTGTTATCCTCTAACAAGCTTTCTGTTTTGTCTTTGTTATTTTCGCCTCATTTCTGTGCACTTTATTTCCTTAAAATCTCTGTGTGATCAAAATGAAAACGTTTAAGTGCTATTATAGGTTATGAAAGGTGAATGATTCAGCACCACGGACAGTGCTGAAGAAACATAATGAAAGATTTTGTGCATACGTGACAGTATTAGATTTAATGGATGAATCCTGTTTATGCGGAAAAGTCATGAAGTACTTCTACGTAGTTCATTTCTAACCCTTATGGTGGTTTTGCAAATGCAAATTATTTTCTATTAAATGCTAATTATTCAATTGAATAATTTATTAGCTTCAAAGCTGCTAGAGGGTATGATGGGAAATCGACGAAAGCATTTAAAAAATGTGTCTGATGAAATGTGTCATACTATTATATGTTGAGGTCCGACATTCTGCTTCTGTTTCCACTATCCACATTTGTATTATATAATATTCAGTAGAGAGAGTGTGGAATGAAACTGAAAGATGTTGAACTACATTGTCATTGGCATGGTTAGAGAGAGACAGTACTAGAGGGCCTGTTTCTAATGGCCCATCAAGACCTAATTAAGAGATGATTTACTGAGGATCACTCATTTCAACCCTATGCAAAGGCTAAAAATGATGGATTTCCTCAGTGAAAACATGATGCTCTAGACAGCAACCTGCACATCTTTTCTTCTATTCCTTCTATAAAAAAAAGTTCAATTCTACTTCTGCACACAACTTATTATTAACCAAATATTTTAAAGAACAATCTAAAGATGTTAAATACACCAGACGTGAGTGTATCCTGACTCTTTTTGACTCTTCTTAACTCATTTACTCAAATGAACAAATATATTTTACATGTTGATTTGAATGGGTTTATTGAGATGCTGTATTTTTTAAATGTCATGTGTCCATTAGCTTGTAAAGATGTTTACTATCTATTTTAAGACCTCAGGTTTATTAAAGTGTTAATTAAAAGTAGCTTTTCCAAAAGTGACTGTAATCTGATTATGAGCATTTTAAAACGTAACAATCTTATTACTAAAATGTTCCAGTACAACTGCTTTCAAAAATTAGAAATAATAAATGTTTCTAGAGGAAGGGCATCCGCTGCGTAACACATGCTGGATAAGTTGGCGGTTCATTCCGCTGTGGCGACCCCAGA
>CAIGQW010053321.1:9734263-9747742 GCA_903798125.1 Danio choprae
TATCTATCTATCTATCTATCTATCTATCTATCTATCTATCTATCTATTTATCTACCTTTTCTTTTCCCTCCATCTGTCCATTCATCTATTCATTTTTGTTTGACTCTATTCATTGATGTCAATCCCCTTTCTTTCTTTTTTCTTGTAATTTTGTTCATCTATCTATCCATCCATCCATCCATCCATCTATCCATCCATCCATCCATCCATCCATCCATCCATCCATCCATCTATCTATCTATCTATCTATCTATCCATCTATCTGTAGCCCTTTCTTTTCCCTCCATCTGTCCATTTATCCATTCATTTTTGTTTGACTCTATTCATTGATGTCAATCCCCTTTCTTTCTTTTTTCTTGTAATTTTGTTCATCTATCCATCCATCCATCCATCCATCCATCCATATGTCCATCCCTCTTTTTTTCTCAATTCATTTGCCTCTTTCACCTCAAAAAAAAAAAAAAAAAAAAAAAAATCACACTATTTCCCTTGGGCCTTTCCTCTACGACCATAATCATCCCTCTAATGAAGAGTGGCAATCCCTATGATGAAGGCCCTTCCCCCTGTATCTCTCCCTCTCTCCCCCAACCTCAAATTTACTGTAGGTCCACTTAATTTATTCGTTTGTTTATTTATTGTTTTTGTTTTTTTGTACTACAGGTAACTCTGTGATTGGGTGCTGCTTCCTTCTTCCGATTTAATATGGATCAGCAGTCACGTGATGGGTTTGCCCTGGCCTGGAGTCTCTTTTCCTACTTTTGCATGCCGATTTCCCTGTAGTTTTCACACCCTCGAGGGAAGAGCCATAATGCGAGTGTGTGTTGTGTGTATTTATGATGGAAATATATGAGTCTTGTTTTCTTTTGGTCTCTGAGGGGACGGGTTGCTGTGGTAATGATGCCTAAGGGAGAGGGCTAACATGTAAATTGGGTGATCATCACAGAATGTAAAGTGAAATCTGTGATGTACCTCAGGAGTCAGAATAAGAGAGACAGATCGAGTGGAAGAAAGAGAGGGTCGTGTCCTGCAGGCGCTCAGGGTCTGAGATGCTGGATTTCCCAGATGAAAGATGAAAACATGGCCTGCCTGAGTTTTTTTTTTTTGTGGGAGTGTGTATGTGTGTCTGTGATCCAGTCAGGCTGAGATACATGTCTGGACATGACTGCTCAAAGTCTATAATCTTAATTGGCTCTCTCTTGAGATTATGAGTGCTGGTTAATTGGAAAAACACACTCACTTGCATTTATGCCTATTTATGTGCTTAAAAGTGTTAGTAGATTCACGTTAACATTTTGAATGATAAAAAAAATGGATTACAGCATCAATTGAAAAAAAGGTTTACACATATAGTTGGTTCCCGAATAACAAAATTATCGGTGTAGAACATAATAGCATTCTTTTCCATTTTTACAAACAAATGTCTTTATTGTCATTATTTGTGAGATGATTTTTACAACTATAAAAGCTATTACAATTATTTAACCCTTTAAAATAATTTATTTAAATAATGCCACTGCAAAAATGCATTCATTTTCCTTTGGCTTAGTCCCTTTATTAATCAGGGGTCACCACAGCAGTTTTACACAGCGAATGCCCTTCCAGCTGAAACCCAGTACTAGAAAACATCCACACACACACATATACTATGACCATTCACACACATACACTACGACCAATATAGTTTATTCAATTCACCTATAGCGCATGTCTTTGGACTTGTGGGGGAAACCGGAGCACCCAGAGGAAACCCACGCAAACATGGGGAGAACTAGCAAACTCCACACAGAAATGCCAACTGGCCCAGCCGGGACTCGAACCAGCGACCTTCTTGCTGTGAGGCGACAGCGCTACCCACTGTGCCACCTGCAAACATTTATTGTAATAATGAAATGTTTCTTCTTCCAAGCTTTATGAAAACAAAATTGTTTCCCCTACATTTATTACGCTCTTATTTTCAACAGAATTTGCCTCAAAATGTATGTTTTAAACAAACTGTGTTGTTATATCGCTCCCATGTCTCCCAGTCATTATTGCCTGGGTTTAAGGCATATATATAGTGTTGGATGTATTATGATGTTTTATCATTTTTGGTCCCGTGCAAATTACAAATGTATACAAAATTCTCAGTATTCAAACTCTGAAATCTTGGATTTGTTATGCATTCATTCATTCAAAAATATTTCCTAAATGGCACTGGGATGAAATATTGCAGCATTAATGAGTTTCACCGGGGCTCTTTTTTGTCCTTAAGGCACTGGGTGTAACTACTTTTTGGAGCTACTGTAAAACAGATTTCTGTAAGGAAATGAGAGTGAAATATTTTAATTTCAATAAAAAAATATACATTTTTACCAAAACTACGCTGTTTGCTTTAACAAAGCCAAAAGCACCAGAAAAGCTAAAAAAATGACAATAAGGATGCATGTTAAAGTGTTATAATAGCTAAATCCTTTTTAGTAGATGTAATTATGTTTGTTTATTTTTTGTTTACCATGCTAAAAACTATCTACCATCTATATAGTGCGATATAGATGAAAAAGACCAATATGAAACTATAAACTACATAATTCATAAATATATTATATCTATTAATTTGTTTAAAAATAGCAGTAAACTCCAGCACGCATCTTTGGAGAGCTTTTCTATCCTCAGAGGCTTCAGGCAACTTGTGTGCCTAACAAAGAAGCTGCAATTTCCAGCATAACTAAACATGCACCAGTGAATATGAACAGCACTAAATACTATATTCCCTTTTAGAAGGAGAGAAGCATGGGGAAGACAAAAAGGGCTATAATAAAGATACAATCGCACATGCTTATATCATGGGATGAATGATTTACAGGCATTTAACGACATAAACAACACTATCTTTATGTCAATATGTCACATGTTCCAGCATGCACATTTAAATCTGCCACAACTAATGTACAGAAATGTCAGGTTATCATGAAAAAGAAAGGTCACTTCTGTGTACTTACTCTTCTTTCTCCCACTCTGTTTCTTTTTTCCCCTTAACCAGCCAATGATTTCACAATGTTTTATTTTTTTCTGAGTTTGTCCAGTTGCCAGGTAACCCTGGGTCACATCTGGGGTCTAAATCGAGCACTTTCTCTTCCTAGTTATCAGAGAGATGGGCTGTAATTTATTAGTTTGATAAAAAAGAGAAAGGTATTATACAGCGCCGCCAATCTCCAGCGAGCTTGTTTGGAATTCATGCCCTATCCCATTTCCGGTGCATTCCTTGCGGCATCTCTGAGCCATTCATCTTTAAATTGACCACCTGAGCCAGGTTTCTGCATATTCAGTTGGAAGAAAACACACGAGGGCTTGGACAGCCTAGTCAGCCCTGTAGATTCAACATGTGCTGTGGCTTAATGGAATTACCAATTTGTCAAGGGATTTTTTGGATGCAAATTTAGATTACTTATATAATATATATTATGTCATTAATTGTGTCACATTTTATAGCTCGCTATTCACCTGCACAGAGATTCAAAAGCAAAAGGTTTTCTATTAGACTGTGCTGCACATTTTCTGATGTCTGAAATATGAAATACAGACATTTGTTTAGATATTTTTCAACACATTACATTAAGCATTAAAAATTAACCTTTTATGTCACCTTTTTTGTAATGATGTCTCAGTTTGTACATTTTCAATGTTTTCAATATTATTATGTCTTATCATAATTAAACTTTTTGTCATATTTTCTACCTTTTTCATATTTTGAGTTTCTGCAATAATTTTGACATTTATCTCGATTTTGACATTTTGGGACAATTGTGGCTTTTTATCTCAATTTCAGCTTTTAAGGTGTTGTTTTTTTTTTTCAATTATTTACTTTTAATATAAATATTTTCATTTTATTCTATTTTTACTTTATCTCAATTTGGGGTTTTTCATCATTATTTATCCTGATTTAAGTTTGAAATCATTACTTTTGTCTTAATTTGTATCTCATTGTCAATGTTTAGTCATAATTATGACAATTTATCTCATTAAATTCCTCAATTTTAAATTCCTGCCAAACCTTTGTCTTATTTTTGATAAGATCAAAAATTGTTATCTTATTTATTTTATATTTCATTATTATGACTTTCTCAAAATCTTGTCATAAATTAGTCAAATGTAATCTCCCTTTTGACATTTTATGTTATAATTATATTATTTGTTTATCTCAGTTTAATGTTTTTCATGGTTTTTCATAATTTTGACGTTTTATGTATATGTTTATGTTTAATATCATTAACTTAGTATGTCATTAAGATTATTCAAATTATTATTTGCCAAAGTCTGGTATTTTTCCCTTATGGGAGGAAATATACTTCCAAAAAGAGAAGCTGCACTTGCCTAAAAAAAACAGCCTGGCACCAGTGGTGTTGCCAAAGCGGCTGCCGAGTGAACTAACTTGCCTTAATAGGGACTTTGGAATTCATATTGCATCACCAACAGTCGCTGTCGATCATGTCACCATAAATCGCCAACTTTCACTGAAAATGAATGACTTCCGGTCATTTGGTCACAGCAAATCACCGTATGTGTGTCTGCCAGGGATCTGGAAGCAGTGTGGTTATGAAATGCCAGAAAGACACAAACTCTGGCATTTAGGAAAGTGCACAGATGCAGTCCGTGAGAGTTGAAGGTGATGGAGAGCCAAGTCGAGAAGCGCAGGGATTTGTTTAAAAGCTTCTGTCATCCTCCCCTGAGTGTCACTTACGTGTCCCTGCTTAGATAATTAATTACAGAGAAATGCCGTGGAACCTGTTATACATAACAAAACTTACAATCCACTACAAAAGGTAAACAGACAGAAATAAATTAACATATGAAAATGTTCAAACACCAGAATTAGCTAAAACACAGCCAGTACTTTAATGTAGTGAGCCCAATGCCCTGTTTTACACCTGCAGGGTTTTCCTGCATAGAGAAATATGAGGTGGCCACCTCCAAATATCAGGCAGGCAGGCAGTCATGACTACAGACAGATCCCAAGTGATGCTCTGGTCATTTATTTAATTTCATTTAATGTTAGCCTTTTAAAATAAGATGATGTTTAGCTTGTCAGGCTGTACGAATGTCACACCTTAAGATCTCAGCTGTCACAATGTCAGGCTGGATGACAATCAAAACACGTCAAAATCGAACGCATGCAAGAAGACCCATCTGGAGTATTAAGTCATTAATCGAAGCAAAACGAAAGTCCATGAAAGTCCCACCAAACATATCTAACACTGACAGTATTTCATTGGAGGAAGTATTTGATTGCAACGGCCGTTAAATGGCTGTCAGTGAACATACCACACCTGAAATCAAAGACTACAGATCTCAGCATAGAACAGAAAAATCTTTTCTGGATTTACAAAATTTGTCTCAAATGACCAAATCATGGCCAAATTTCTTTTGTCCATTTTCCTGATTTCTTTGAAGAGAGCATCTATGGACAGATACAGTATATGTATGGGCTTAAAGTGTTTTAAATGCAATTTTACAAAATAATTAATAAAATAAGACATATCTGTAAGACATATCTGTTCCAGAGTTAACAACCCACTGATTCAAATGATCTGTTCAGAAAGTCTGCAGTTAACAATCTATATATTCGAGAGTGAGTCTGCAATTAACAATTTATTTAAATAATCGGTTCAGAGCAAATCTCCAGCTTCTTGTTTCGGCTTAACTTACCAAAACTGATGATGTAAAATATAAGTTACTAGCGTAGAATTTGAAGACTTATAATGTTTATTAAATATGTCACTAAACATGCTGTAAACGGTAGAGCCGTTTAAGGGTAGGGTAGGGTAGGCCATTTCAGAGAGGCTAGCAATTGCAAGCATGCTTTGAAACACAAAAATCCTGCTCTCCCTGGATAATCACTGTCCAAAGCCATGCCAAAAACACATGAACACAACACACACAGGCAGACCTGAGGCTCAAGTGACAAGACGAGGGAGTGAGATTACCTCATGTCTCATTTACCAGTGAGAAAGCAATACAGTACAAAACACATAATATTTCACAAAAATAAGTCAGTCTGCATAGTGGGAACGCACTGATGATTTATCCTGTCTGCAGAAACAGGTTGCACAGAGCTTTGTAAATCCATATGTTGACAGCCAAGATGAAGGACCAGCCTACTCTAATGTTTAGGGTGACATTTTGATTGGAAATTTTTTTGGTCCTACATCTTCCACAGACTATATAAATATAAATACATTCAGACCACTCAACTTAAACAGTGCGATTTTCAACCAGCATAACAAAATACTTAAATGTGGTCATGTCAATATATGTGTATTACTGTTGCAATTGTAGGCTTTATTTAAAAACTGAAAATAATGTTAGACTCCTTCTCATACATTTACCTAGCTGGAGTTGCACATATTCAATATAAAACTAGTATGGTTACATAGCGTTCATTAAGGTGCCATAGACTGCATTATGTTTAAATCTGTAAAGTAAGTGGCATAAAAAACTGAAAGCTCAGTTTTTACCTTATTTGGAAGGTTCGTGAATATTAATGAGCTCTGCTCTCATACTGCTCTCACTCATGTCTCTGATGCTCAAACAGTGTGATGTACTCTGAAATAAACATGCCAAATAATCATACTTCAGTTTTAAAAAAAATATTTGAACAAACTAAGTAGATGTCTTGTCAAGTGACAGTCGTTTCAACTGAAGTGGGAAAGAGGTTCATGTTAGAAGCGAGTGAGCGATCTGTAGGCAACTACTGTAAGAATTATGTGTTGTCAATAAAATAGTGTAAATTATAATTGTACTTGACAAAAGGGACCTACAAAGATGTATTTAGAGTTGTATGTTGTGGGTTTCATGTGTATGAAAACACGGGCAGGAATTTATATCAACCACCGTATAAACAGATGAGTTTAATTTCGCAAAGAATGCTTGTTAGCATGTCCAGTTTTCCAAATAAGAGTCCCACATACATAGGAAATATAAGAAGCTGTGTTATATTCAGAAAATAAGGGAAAAAAGATAATTTTTGAAATCTCACTAGAAAATGTTGTGGCCAATCAAACGCTGAGGGCGTACATATTAATGATCCCATGTAAATTACCACTGCTAGTGTTTGGTTCCAATAGACTTGTTTTTTACTGCAATTTTTAACTCATGGGATTTACATAAGAACGAGGAAACACTGGTGTTTGAGACTCACTTGTATGTCATTACCATGCACTGAACAAACCCTAGATATATCTAAATTTCCATTCTACGGCACATTTAATATGCTAAGACTTTTTGCCCTATGTGACGTCTTTTTATTTTTTATGTTTACATTTGGGTGCCTATCCATTTTGTTGTATACATAGATCTACGTTTAGATACATTTGTTATTATCATTTGATTGCACAAAGTTCAATAATTATTAGTAGTAGTTATCAGTGATTTGGTAAACGTTTTCTTGCAAAATAAACATTAAAATGACGTATTGATTAATAACCGAGTACATTTTTTTTTTTACTCGAATAGAACTAAAAAGTAGAAATAGTATCTGTACTTTTACTCAAATGCTAATACCACTGCAAAGGTTGAAAATGGTAAAACTTTTTTTTAAAACCTGTATTTAGCTTCATCCACTTGTGAAGGGATCAACCAAAATAAAAAAAATAATAGCATCTCAATATCAGGCATAAACAGGCTCCAAGTGCAGAAAAGTTACTTCCTCTTTTCTGCCGCAGCAGCAGATACACATCCACACACTTGCCAATCAGTTCAGAACTGCGCATCTATAAATGAAATTACAGAACATATTACACCTCTAAAGCTGTGTGTATGCTGGGCAAAATTCATTTTGAAGCATTTGCACACCTGCTCCATTGCAGCTCTGGCTGCTGTTATGATCACAACTTGCAATTGGCTATTTATAGAGATCTCCTGCTTCAATCTGAGGAGCAGATGATGCATCTATGTTTGTGAAGAGGGTTAACCGTCCCTGGTTTGCCCACAAGTCCCCGGTATAAGTGGCGCTTGAATTGACGTCCCCCAGCGTGAATTATGACACTCTAAACTGACAGTTTTCCAATGATCGTGGCAATACTTTGATTAGAGAGAGAGATAAACAAAAACAAACGCACCTGTATTTTCACAGGAGAACTGCGACCGAGTCCCGCGAGACCTGTAAAATGGACGCCCCGTTTCCACCTCAAGGCAATTACGTGCCATCTGCTCTAGTCTGCGTTGCGCAGAGCCGCTTTGTTTTTGGGGTTGTTGATGTAGAATTATGCGCTTTAAATTGACATAATCCATGACAGATTGTGATTGACGGGCAAAAAATTAATCATATGGCTAAAACGAGTGGTCAGTTACTTTCACCGAGTAAAATGAACACCTGGAGATCAAACCATCAGCCAAAACCGCAGAGTTGGGGAGACAACGTGAATTAATGGGATGCTATCTATTATTTCGGTTCTAGGGACAAAGCGGGATTGTTTTATTACACTTTTGTCACACATTTACAACATAAGGTTTTTAGGAAGGTTTTCTTTCCAGATATTTTTTTCCATGGTTTATGTCTCCTGTCGTAATTGTAGTTTTATTGGATATCAAGCCTCTTTTGGCAGTGAACATCTGGGCATCTAAAGCAATAATGGCAACATTTACACTTGTATCTCAAACACCTGCGAAATCACACTGAGATGTATGAATATATTGAATCTATCTCATCTGAATATGTAATTCTTCCCCTCTCTGGTGTGGAAGGAAGTACAAATCGATTCTTAGTGCTATGCTTTAAATGCTTTTGTTGTTGTTGCTTAAAAGTCATTAACCATATAAGGAATACTACAATGCTTTCAATGTAACATAACCACCTATTTTCTGAGACTATTAAGTATAACAATGTGAAGTAAAAATGACATAAAAACAGTAAAACTACAAATCATTGTTTTTAGGATTAGACAAACTAAGTAAAATAACATGATAACAAATAAAAGTTTGCAGTATTAACAGCTTTGTTTTTGTAGAGGCTAAATAATTGAAAGCAAATGACACCACCGTCTTTCGCTTTAAAAATAAGGTGCTGAACGCATTTCCTGTTAATAACATTAACGCATATTCCAATTCTTTCTTTGCCTATTTTAAATAAAGCCTCTTTTTGGCTGCTTTACAGTCATAACTTTAAAGACACTAACCTGAGGACAACAACGATCACCACTAGTGGGTAACACTATACACCCAGTGGTAGGCCAGTAATTTGCTACCACAGCAGGACTCGACGCAGGAGTGTAGTTCAGACAGGCCTCGGGTACACCACCACCATCACTCAGAAAGACAAACAGACAGGAAGAGAGAGAAGAATAAGCTGTTGCTGTATTTGAGTTCACTTCATTTGCTATTAAGCAAGATATGACATGCACATGCTCTGTAATGTGTTTAAAACAAACACACTTACTCAAACACACCTACACAGTTTTTAGTTCAAAGCTGAAGTGGGAGAGCTGGGTTTTGCTTTGGCAGCTCAAGGAAGTCAAGAACCAAGTTGAAGGTCATTGCATTTAGGTTTGCATAATAATTAGAGTCCATATGAATAATGTATTCTTAATTTGTTGTTTAACTGAAATATGAGGTTGTTCACAACAAGGACTAAACTGATTTTAGTTTTAAATATCCATGATACAACCATAATAAAAACGGGTGGGAATAGATGCCTCATTAGAACTATTTTCTATGTGCAATGGTTAAAACCAGTCCATAAACTGTCAAGAATGGCAGTTATATGTATGAATATCTATATCTGCAAAAAAACCTTAGTAGATCACTAACACTATGCAAAATTAAGGAGTTAGATAGCAAGACATTTAAAGGGGACCTTGGATGTTTTGCAAAATTCTCTTCTTTAAAACTATATCCACAGTGCCTGTAAAAATCAATGATAGAAATCCACCCATACTTTTTCTATAATCTCTATAAATCATAAGAAGTATCTGAAAATACACTGTTTCCGATTTACCCCTGCTGTGATGTCATAAGTCCTGCCCATGTCTGCTGACTATCTGGGGTGCAGTTCCCAAAACATTGTTAGCCAACTGAGGTCGCAAGACCCATCATTACCAATATATTTCAGCAATTCTGTGTTTCCCAAACTATCGTTCCAATAAACATTCACAAAGAGTATTTGAAATACAGCTCTTGACCTGTAGTTAAAGCATAGTTTCCTCCTAATGTGACATATGGACTTAAACAGGTCATGAAAGTGACCAAAAAAAACAAGTTAACACATGGTACAACCTATATCTTTCATTCCATACATATACACTTTTCCTCCTCTGTTTGTTAGGAGATTAAAAAGCTGTGCATACACGCTGGCAGATCCCTGGAGTGACACTAGGGAGCCTGCATATTAAAGCAAATTAACAGAGAATAAAGACAGCGAAGCAGTCCTTTGATGCATGGTCGTTATTGGAAGCGATAATCTGACATTATTTTAAACTTTTTATTGAGGAATATGTATCACTCCTGTGTGATGTCACTAATGACAGTTTTTTGTAATATCTATAGCTAGTTTCTCCAACAATGCATTGTGCTAAAGTAGTTTAGCAGCAAATTACATTCATGTTTGGGAAACAAATTAGCATAATTGACTAAGAATCACTGCAATCAAGTAAGATTTAATAGGATTGTATTCTTATTGGACTGCATTATTCAGTCAAGAGCAGAGAGAAACCTTCTATTAATACACAGATCTAACATAAACATAATTTCTGCAGCTGTTTAAATTCACAGACATAACAGGCTATGTTTATGTGAACTTTGTGTTTTCCATACCACTTTATTTGTATTTGAGAGCTTGTTTTAAAGATGCTGCAGGGAACTGTAGTTTAATACACAATTTAAACGCTGGAGTTTAAACTGACAAAGCTTTAATATGCATGCAAATATAAAATTTCTTGACAAAGAACTGTGATGTCACTTGAGTGCGACAGACATGATATCTTGTGTATCTGGGAGCAGTAGCTCATTTGCACTCAAAAAGACACAATTTTTTTTTTTGCTTCCTCTCCTTTTGATTCCTAAATTGGAATCTACAGCATGGTAATAAGTAATATGTGGTTTATTGTGAGGTAAAACTTTCTTGGGACACCTGAGACCTGGGTATCTTGTAAAAAAGAAAAAAAAACAATAATAATAATAAAAAGATGTAAAAAAAAAAAAAAAAGACATACTGAGTTAATACGTTTTAAAACACAAACCAACAAATTCACAGCTGTAAATGTTTATCCATTTTCTTGAAGGGCTTAAAATCTAGTCAGTTTGATGAATGATTAAAGGACTAGGCTACAATATATCCTGATTTCAAAGAGGACGTGCATAGAAAGGTTGTAAGCAGAGGTTTATGTTGTAAGACATAAAATAGACAATGGAGGCTAGGCTAATATAGTTATTGTTATAAATATCGGTCTTGATGTGAACGGGCTTTACTCAAACAAGAGGACGAGACGAATAGAATAAAGTGATTTGCAGGGTATTGATTGCTTTCCTGCGTCCTGATTGCGGCAGCTTTACTGTTCAAGTAGACTTTTCCCAATCACAGAAGCACAATGAGCAAAGATAAACAGCACTGATCCCAGTTAAACACTGAATCCACATAATACAAACTTCCAACACTACTTAATTTTTTTGTACAAAAAAATGTGGAAGCAGGCTAATAAACGATAAACCTTTACTAAATTCCATGATAGGAATAGTAAACAGAGGAACTGCTGCTCAGAACTCTTCTGACACACACACATTGAATCATTAGTAACACAGATTTTTATACATGCTTAAAAGATTTCCAAGCCCAGTTCCTTTAGTAACTGTACGAGACATTTACCTCAAAACTGATGTCCTCTGGCTTTGTGTTTTGATCCGAATAACTGTGAAACTGGAGTATGTGCTGCCATCTAGCGTCTGTATAGAGCTTAACAATAGCCTTGATTTACAAACGTTTGCTGCGGTTAAAAGTAATATATTTATATAAAAAAAATTAAATGATAATATATTTTTAAAAAAATTCTAATTTCAAACTTTGATCTCAGTGAGGTTTTTAATATTTTTGATATTTTAAAAGCATAATATTCTGAAATATTGTTACAATATTCTTATGTTTTTGTGCAACTCATAATACATTTTTCAGGACTCTTTGATAATCAGAACGATAATCATTTATTATATACATGTATAAGTACACATATTCTAAATTTTTTATTATTTTAATGCATCATTGCTACATAAAGCTACAACAAATAAAGCTTTCTACCTACTTTTCATCTCCTTTCTCATCCTGCTGTGTTTCTGTCTTTATAATCTCTTTCTCTTCTTCATTTATCTCGTTTCCTCCTACATTCTTGTCCTTTTCTCCCAGGCTTTCCTCTCCTCCATCACCCTCTCCTCTCTCTCCTTCCACCAAAGGCTCCTCTTCAGCCTCCTTCTCCCTTTTACCTTCTCCTTCCCCATCCCCAATCTCCCTCTCTTTTATTTTTTCCTTCTCCTCTATCTCCACCTGTGCACCTTCAGCCACAATGCCTTCCCACCCTTCGGTCTGCAGTTCTAGTTGTTCCACTCGCTGCATCATTTTGCGGGCACTGGACTCCAGCTCAGCGATCAGCCGGGCCAGTTTGGTTTGCAGCGTCTCCAGGATGCCCTCTAGGCGGTTCACCTTGTCCTCTGTTTTCTCCACCTCTCCCTCCCCTTCGACTGCCTCTTCTAGCATCCCCATTTTGGTGAGGATCTGCCGACCCTTCTCTTCCAGCAGACGCTTGGCAGCAGGGTATTCCAGAAGGGTTTCCGTCAAGTCCTCTTTTGATAGGCTGAACAGATCTGAGTATCCAATGCTACGAATGTTCGCCGTTCGTCTGTTTCCTGATTTGTTACCTGTGCAGGGTAGTTTTGATGAATTTGTTATTTACGGTGATTCATTGTGTTTGTAATACAGTTCAATTTGGCAAAAATGCAACATTCAAGGGGCTACATATAGTAAGTTTAATGTATTAGTTGCTTTTTTGGTCAAAATATGTGAACAGCTATCCTATTTTAAACTATATTTAGAATTTTTTTATTAAATTTGTTCTCAGGTCGGGGCCTCACAGTGGCGCAGTGGGTAGCACGTTCGCCTCACAGCAAGAAGGTCGCTGATCGCTGGTTCGAGCCTTGGCTGGGTCAGTTGGCCTTTCTGTGTGGAGTTTGCATGTTCTCCCTGTGTTGGCGTGGGTTTCCTCCGGGTGCTCCGGTTTCCCCCACAAAGTCATGCAAAGTCAGTCCAAAGACATGCGGTATAGGTGAATTGGGTAAGCTAAATTGTCCGTAGTGCATGAGTGTGAATGGGTGTGTATGGATGTTTCCCAGAGATGGGTTGCAGCTGGAAGGGCATCCGCTGCGTAAAACATATGCTGGATAAGTTGGCGGTTCATTCCGCTGTGGCGACCCCAGATTAATAAAGGGACTAAGCCGAAATGAAAATGAATGAATGAATGAATGTTCTCA
>CAIGQW010053321.1:9767742-9778079 GCA_903798125.1 Danio choprae
GTGCTTCCTTAAAAATGGACTTTTGAGTTTTTTGAAGAATTTTTCTATTTAATCTGTCTATGCTGCTTCTGTGTTTGTGAGTTGTACACTTAAAAGATCATATAATTTATTCAGATGATCACAGATATACTAGTGTAAAAGTTGTTCTTGAACAATATGTCTGTAGTAGTTATCAAAATAAACTCACCTTTTAAAATGCTTCAAATCTTTTGGTTGGTTAATCAATTGGAGTTTGTTTCCACAAATGCAAGTGCTGGAGCATTCATTTACTCCTCTAAATGTGTCTTCAAGATGGCTCTAAATGTGTCGTCAATTGCTGATATCTAGGAATCACCTGTTATTATCAGGTCATGTGGTAGTTTATTTTTTTGCTTGTAGTCTGTGGCTGTGACTCACTTTCACATCCGTAATATATCTTTCAAGCACATATTACAGACATTTCTGTCTGAAATTAAAATAATTTACATAATTTCCAGAATTCATTCATTATTTTATCAGTGAGTGCAAAATTAACAGTGCGAGCACAATATTCTTATTTGTGAAAACTTGTCGGACATAGCAAGTGAGCTCAGGGTGAAGCGTACATTTTTACCAAAGCCTCTAAAAATTACATATAGAATTGTGGGGAAATATTTATATTTATTATTATATTATATTATTATATTTATATTTTAAGCAACAACAGCAAAAAAGAAATGGTTATGGTTATTGTATGTATGCATGTATGTTTGTATGTATGTATGTACAGTGTTACGCATATATGAGTACACCCCCCACAAATCTCTCATTTAAATCAATATTTCCTATAGGATGCTTTACAATATTATATTTGTGCATATACATTAGTTTAGTCAGTACTGAAGCCAAATCTGGAGCTAATCTAACAAAATAACTTACAATAATGGTTCAAGTATTAGTAGCCCAAATTTATACGTTAGGGAAAATATTAAATAAAATTTTCAAAAATAGCAAAAATCAAGAGAAACAAAAAAATATATAAAATGTTGTTGAAATGTTGTAGTTTGTAATTTATTTATTTATTTTTGCAATATTTTGCAAAAAATATATCTGTTTAATAAATCTGTTTTTATTTTATTTTTTTCTTTTATTTTTTTTAAAAGTAAAAAAAAAATCGGCCTGCTACATTATGAAATGTGCTGTTAAAGCATGCTAGCCAGACAGTATTGAAACGTTGTTGCCTGAATTAATAAATTTGATAAAATACTATATATATATACAACTGGTAGTGTATGTGTATATAATATATAGATATATATATATATATAGATATATATTAATCAGATTAAGATGGATGTTAATCGATCATCAAAAAAGTTGCAACCCTGTATGTGCAGTTCCATGTCCTTTTGATCTCCCACAGAAAGCTTCACACCGCCTCAGTTTGTGTTTTTACCTGCAGGTGTGAATGTGTCATCAGTGACCTTTCTCTCTCTCTCTCTCTCTCTCTGTCCCTGCAGGTGTGTGTGGAGGAGTCGTGTATCGGTATGGAGTATAGTGCCGATAGCAAACTGGATGACCGGGAGTGCAGACAAACCTTGCATGCTCACACACTGATCACTGGTGTTCAGTGACTGTTGCTGAAATCCTCAGCAGGATCCATCCCTTTCTATGCTTTTACCTCTTTTATTTCTTCAAGCTGGACTCTTCATCACTTGATTTTTGGACACCTTTTTTGTGAGTCGCCTTACCTCCCTCCCCACCCCCTTTTCCCTTTTTTCTCCCTCTCTATACTTTTCCCCCTCTCCTCCTTTATTATTTCCCTGTTAACCTCTTTATTAAGTTTGGATCAGCCTGTGTGCTAAAATGAGCTGGCTGAGTAGATTAAATCCAAGGGGTCCAGGCACTAGGACCGGTCGACATGCAGCCCCGTCCAGCCCATGCACTGCCGACCCCGAGACCTGTCTGATGGTGTTTGAGAACCACTGGAGACAGGTGAGAAACAGGTTTTTTTTTTCACATAACATGCATATAAGAAAGGACTTTTACTTTTTTCTTAAACCATCTTAGAGTTATGGACTAATCATGTATAATGTAATAACAACTTTTTTTGTGTTTTCTTTTAATTAATTAAACTTGTCTTGTATATTATGTTATTGTATTTGAGGGGCATTACTTTATTTATTTTTTTGACACTTTAATACTTCTCCTCCTGAAATAAGTCAGACAACAATTTAAATGGAACCACTGACTTCCTAAGTATTTGTTTTTTCTACTATGGATGCCAGTAGTTACAGGTTTCCAACATTCTTTAAAATATATTTCTTTTGTGTTTACAAGTTGAATGATGTGGTAATTAATTCATCTAATTAGTCACAGTTGAATAGCATAATAATTGCACTCTGTACATACCTCATCATATTCCTCATGTATACACTGCTGTGTCATTTAAATATATGTTTTATATTTTTATGTCTTTTCTTTGTTTTTCTTTGTGCCATATTTCAAAAAAGTAAATAGACAGTGGATATATCTATGAAGTGGACCTGATTTACATTTCGCTGCCAGTGGTTATATGTCCACCGCTGCCAGTGGTTATATGTCCATATAAATATAACTATGTATGTGACAAATAAAATTCAACGTTAGCTGAGAGATTGAAGTATATCTAATTTGCTTCTGCCCAGTAAGGGTTTATCTTGACATTACTTACAATATAAAGTGTATTTGTATGTATTCTTTATAAAAACAGGAAAGATTTCACATATGTGAGGCACACGTGTCCTAAGGTGGACATTTATAGGATTATGCAGAATGTTTTGTTGTTATTACTAATTTAGATGCTCTAGAAATATTTAAATGATACAGTTTTATAGGGTTAAAATGAACGCTCTGATATTTGGGTATGACTTAAAAAAACAGACCCTGTTTTCTTCTCATATTTATATGTTGCAAAACCTTTTTTAATTTTAATTTTTGCAAAGTGATTTAAGAATGTGTGTTTTTTGTGAATATAGTTTTCATATTTTACGTGTAAAGCCTTCATGCTTCTGGGCATGTTAGTAAACATTTGTGCTTAAATATAACACATAGCATTGTGTATATACTTGTTCCTTATAACTTTATCACATGTAGAATTGAACTGTTCTCTGTCCCCCTGTCAGGTGTCGGGGGTGTTGAAACAGAGAGAGTCTTCAGTGGGTGGTTTTGCAGATGATCTCACAGCCGTTCGCAATCACACAGATCAGATGCTGTGTCTGCTAGCTGAAGAGAGACCAGCAGGGGGAGACATTGAACCACCAGGTTAAAACCCTCTCCTGTGAGCTCTATGGAGCAAACGTTTGTCTGGTTTCAGACAATATCTTATAAGAGGCTGTTTTGTTACAGATTGTGAAATGTCTTCAGCAATGGGTCCTATTTTGGAGATGGTGGTGGCGGAGAACATACTGGAAGAGTTGGTACAATGGCATGTGCGCCGTGGTCTGGATCCAGACAGTCAGCTGGAGCTGTTGAAACTGTTCGAGATGCTGATCGGACAGTCACATCAGCCCCTGCTCCTGCACAGTGCAGTCCTGCAGCCATTGCTAAGCCTGCTGGGAGTGTGTGTGGATCCACAGCTGGGCTGCCCTCCTGCCCTCGAGTCTAGCCTCGTACTGCTGCTAAATCAGGTGATTGACAGAACACATTCTGACACCTGTTTGAACTTGAAGCCTTTAACCCTTTATTATCTGCTCTACATATTTCTACCAAATTCAGACTGCTACTTCTACATTTTTTCATATTTAAATGAACTCCACATTTTATAGATTACTTTGGGTAAACCTGAGTTAGTTCATGAGTTCCACTTGATTCGGAGTCAACATGGTTGTTGTTGGTCCTGGAAAAACATTCCTGACAGCCAGTTAGATTTTAGATGTGAGCTTAGAACTAGTCTTGTACACTGTAATCTCACTGTGACGGAAGGTCCGGTTCTTCTTAATGGGTAAGTTTACTTCAAAATGAAAATTTAGTTATTACCCTTATGTCAACCCAAACCCATAAGACTTTTGTTAAACTTTTGAGAACAAATCAAGATATTTATTTAAAGATTAATAATTTTCCGTCCTCCTTTTGAAAGTCTGATGTTCTAAAGTTTATCATATAAAATTATGATCTCTCATCACAAGACTTCTATTAAACTGCTTCATTCATATCTATTTATGAATATGTATTCATGTATTTTTTTATTTTATGAACATTTTTGTGTCTGAGATTTGGGTGAATAGACTATAAACAGAGAGACAAAGCTCATTACCATTTAAATTTTTTCTAAATTTGCTTGGTTGAGTAAATGATGAGAGAATTGACTTTTTTTTTTAAAAGTGAACTTTACATTTTGGATTATATGTTCAGGCACAACAAAACATCCTGCAAAAGATGTTTCGCAAACATTGACATAACCCAATCTTACCAGTAATTCAGATCTCCAGATCAAAGAGGATTGAAGCAAATTCATTTAGTTTTTGTAGCGTTTAAAATCCAGTCTTTTATTATTCATCTGAATTATTATTTTTTTAATTAACCAAACAAAAGTAATATTAGCCAATACCAAACCAGCAGGGTAAAATACAGCTGCACTACACAATGATTTTATATGTAATTAGACAGTAATATGTGTTTTTCTGATTTATAACTGTAAATGATGTGTGTTTGTCAGGTGTGTGTGTCCATGGCGAAGGAAACTGCAGTTTTGGAGTCGTTATTTAGGTGTGGTTCAGTTCAGCAAGGTCCCACAAACCTGCTGATCTTCTCCCTGTTGGTGCCATTTATTCATCGAGATGGCGCACTGGGGCAGCAGGCACGTGATGCGCTGCTCCTCGTCATGGCAACCTCTGCCAGCAACCACGCTGTGGCACGGCACATCACTGAGAACTCCTACTTCTGCCCAGTAAGCATGAGTGTTTTTGCTATTGTGTGTGTGTGTGTGTATGTATGTGTACTTTGTTTTTATATCCTGGTGGGGACTTAAACCTGAATGGGGAGCAAAATTAAGGTAAAACATGCATAAAGTAAACATGCATAAAAATCACACCGAAATCTAACAGGGCATTGTTAAGAAAATTGTGATTGAAGCCATCAGACTGACGTCAACAAAGAAGGACTGTCACTCCAAACGTGGAATCTTATGATTTAAGATTACCAAAAGCAACTTTTTTTGTCAGTGGATTAATTTACACAGATTAATTGTTCACCTAAAGAATAGCAAAATAAACAACAGAAGAAAGTGGAGTTGCCTTCTTTAGAAGTCATTTTCAGTCATTATATATTTTTTCTCCACCTCTGTTTCCTCATTGATAGCATGTCTTTATAAATGTACCCCTCTGTTCATTTTATGATGTGCTTTGTTGTCTGTGCCATGCAGATTGAATGTAACCTTCATTTCATAAGTGCCTCTGCGAGACGTTTCAATGGAGACATACTGTATTGTATTTTCTATGAATGAGATTCTCTTGGTTAATGTGAAATGAAAAGGTCATTTGTCATCTGCAGTTGTGCTGTGTGACTACAGTGTTGGGTTCGGTGGATGTGCTGATTTCCTCTCAGCTGTCCTCTTTTCTCTCGAGAATAATATATGAGCCTCCATCTGACCCACTTAACACGTACAACTGGAGGTCTCATCCAGCACTCAATGCCGCTGTACTGCTTCAGTCTCTCAGTATTCTTCTCTTTTACTTTATTTTTATAATATCTGTCATGTATTGCTATTTTTACGTCAGTGATGCTTATTTTTGCCTGGCAGTGTCTGTAGTGGCCTGTTTTGTGGCTGTAGAAGACATAGCCAAGTTTCATAATTCCAAACTAACCCCGTTTAGCATAACTGAGTATTAAAACGCTATCACATTTATTATTGTTCTGCAAATATTTATCAATGGGGATCCAAGATGTTTCAAAAGGTTCCAGTTGGTCCAGCGAAAATGCTGCTTTGAAGAGTTTCTTGGCTTGAAAGTGTCTTCTGTGTGTGAACTTTTTGCTGACAAGTAAAAATAACTGTGCTTGGAATATGAAACACACTTTGTGTTGAAGTTTAGCAATTAAAGACAAATCAGTGGCCTGTTTACATCTGTATTGAGATTTTCGTCAATTCAATCACAAGTAGACTACTTTCAATACGGGTGTACAGGACAAAGGAGAGTCTCAATGAATATCAAATACAAGTGGTCACGAGATGCGTTAGAACATTTTAATACCATGTGGAAATGGTAAATCATCACTGTTGATGATCACTGGAAATACATGTAACACTGTGTAAATGGAGCATCTGTGTTACAGTGACTGTACTGTTATTAAAAAGCAGCTGAAATAATTTTAGTTGGACAAAATACTGGTGAAGTTTTTTGCCTTCGGTTGATGTGTTGATTCAGGTGTGCACATATCACACACTGTACAATCTGACTGGATGCATTTGATGTTTGCTTGGTAAAGTTCATGTAATCATGTTGGCATCTTGCGTTTCTGTTTTCTAGGTTCTAGCAACAGGGCTGAGTGGACTGTATTCTTCCCTGCCACGGAAGATTGAGGTACGGGGCGATGACTGGCATGCCCTGCGGAGGGAGGACTGGATGGGCGTCTCCTCTCTGGTGTTGTTCATGAACAGTCTTGAATTCTGCAACGCTGTAGTGCAGGTGGCACATCCTCTTGTGCGCTGCCAACTCCTTGACTACCTCCACAACGGCTTCCTGGTGCCAGTCATGGGCCCTGCTCTGCACAAGGTGAAACCGATATCACTATATGGCACTATTGTACTTTATTTCTCTCTTATTTAGTTTTCCTCACTCTCTTTTATGGATTTTTGTCAGTCGTCGGTGGATGAGATGATAGCAAGCACAGCATATCTGGACTTGTTTTTACGCTGTATCACAGAAACTTCCCTTCTCAAGACCTTCCTGCGCTTTATTCTGTTGCATCACCATGACAACGACACCATCCTTGATACACTACTCACACGCATCAGCAGCAATTCACGGGTCAGTTTAGCATGTAGAAAGATGAAAAAGCAGTTTTGTCGATACTTTTGGCTAACATTGCAAGGTTTCATGAAACGTGGAGTGATGGGAAGTTGTATTTTTGTCTCTTTCCTTCTCTGAAGCTGTGCATGGTCTCTCTGAGTCTGTTCAAGACATTGCTCAGTCTCAACTGTGAAGACTTCATGCTCCAGCTTGTTCTCAGGTATTTTGTGTGCTTGGGTGTGTGTGACTTGTCTTGCAAGATACCTTTCAATATAAGTTTTGACTGTTTGCAGTACATTTGCTACACTACTATACAAATGTATAATTAATAAAGTGTTATAATTTTTTAAAATTTGACCAGTATCATATGTAACTAGATATATTGTATTTTTTAATACTGGGTAAAGATTAGTCGCGATAAATTGCATCCAAATTAAAAGTTTTTAAGTGTGTGTGTGTGTGTGTGTGTGTGTATATATATATATATATATATATATATAAATACACACATGCATGCATATATTTGATAAAATGTTTATTTTTATTTAGATATAAAGTATATATGTATATGCTACAAATTTTATATGAATTGAAATATCTATGTAACAAAACTTTTGTGTAGTATTGTTTTTATGTATGCGTGTGTATCACATATACATAATAAGTATATACTATTGACACACATATACCATCTCAAAACTAACTTTTATTTTGGATGTGATTAATCGTGATTAATCTTTGCCCAGCACTAGTATTTTTTAATGTAATTTTTTGGTGTTTTTTTTTTTTTTTTTGGAATTTTCTTTTATCACCAATTTTGTTGTTTACACTAAATATTTATTATTATATAGGTAGATGAAGAAAAAATTATGATTATATGGATTCATATATTTCTCCAGGTATCTGTTGCCATGCACACATGTAATGCTGAGTCAGCGAAGAGCAGTCAGAGAAACAGACCTCTATGGTAAATCAGCTGACAAGTTGCTTTCCCTCATACCTGAATGCTGCCGAATCACTTCAGCACCCTCTGGTGAGCGGGATGAGGAACCTGCCTTTTGGGGCAAGGGTATGAGTAAGACACTTTTAATTAATATTCTAATGATTTTTGGCATAAAGAGGAATTGATCATTTGCACAGAACAATGTATTTTTGGTAACTTAAGTTAACTGGTTTTGTGGTCCAGAGTCACAAATGGGTTTTTAGAAAAAAGAAAAAAAAAAGTTGTTCCTACTTGCAAAACTTTTTTTCTGTTTGTTTTTGCTTGCAGTGTTGGGAAGTCCCACTTCAGAGTCACCAGTACACCCCAGACCTAGCACTCCTTCCCGCCTTGCTCTCTTTATTCGTCAGCAAAGCTCAGGAGGCCAAGCCAACCCTTCCTCATCTGGCTCGGAAAACACTCCCTCTTCTCCTCGTGGTAGTGTTTCCTCCCCTCTGTCTCCTGACAGTCCTATGCACCAACTTTCAGACTCTTCAGAAGGAGAAACAGGCTACCTAGAGTACCTGCGTGATGCTCGGAAAGGCATTGAGCTCTGCTCTTGGGGCTGTCGAGACTGGTCAGCCCCTTACGATGGAGAAAACCCCTCTCCAAACTCTGCTCCTCTTCCACCTCCACCTCCTACGTCCAACCCGTCCCTCAGTATGGTACAAGAGCACTTCTCTGTGATGGATTCTACCCAACAGAGGGCAGCAGTGGTGGCCGCAGCACGTGCCGAGTGGAGCAGTTCAGATCGAGATAGTGGAGAGTGGGACGTTACCATCAGCAAGAACTGTATAAGTCTCACCCCCCGCAGTAAGAAACGCAGCCTTCTTCCCAGCTCCATACCTCTTCAGTCTTCATCTTCTGCATCGGTCTCCACAGAAATAACTGGTGCTTCGGAAACCGTATCCCAACACTCGTGTTCGACTTCTCATTCAGCTCTTTACAATGGGATGGGGCAGGTGGAGTTCACTGACACTGTGGATGAGAGAATGGAGGCCAAGAAAGTGAAGAGGGATTCAGATGTAAATAGTGGAATGGTGGAGACTGGAATGAACGGATCAATGGGCCCTGTTGACTACAATGATTTCCATGTAGGATCAAAGCTTAAATCATCTCAGGTGCAGTTGAAGCCTCATCTGCAACATCATACCTCCGTGCCCTCATCAACCCAAGAGTGTCTACAAGGTGAGAGCCAGAGATTGTCTCCGGTTCTTGGTTTGACTGAGTCCTCTGTAGTGTCCCACGACAGCAAGGGCTCAGAGTCTGTTGAGCGTCTGATTGAGGAGTTGCTGGAGCGGGCGCCATCAGAACCACTGTCTGGTGACTCAAAGTGTCAGGGAATCAGCATTGAGGCTTTCCACCAGGAGTTGAGGGAACTGGAGGAACGTGTCAGAGAGAGGAGGTTTTCCTCACGCAGCTCAGAGGAATCCTCTCGGGAGTCCCGGACTGTGCCTCTACCCAGCCTGACGGATGAAGACTGTCTTCCAGTGGAGACTGAGCAACGCTCCAGTGAAACCAAGCCTGACAGCTCTACCACTGGGGTATTTAGTCCCGCTCGACCCCTCGGACAACCTCTTGCTCAGCCGTACACAGGTTCTTGTTGCAGAACTGTCCAAATTAAAGATTTGAGTGCTTATGTTATTTGTGCAAGTTCAGCAAGAGCTAACCATAAGTCATTGGTTCCACTTCTCCCCTTGTGCAGGTCCATTTATAACAGTTTTGTTCAGTAAACTGGAGAATATGATGCAGAACTCCCTATATGTGAACATTTTGCTGACGGGCGTTGTGTTCCAGCTGGCCTGTTACCCGCAGCCTCTCCTCCGCTCTTTTCTTCTCAACGCCAACATGGTGTTTCAGCCCAGCGTCAAATCACTCATTCAGGTAATACATTTTGAACAAATAGGACAGAGTTGATCAGCGTGAGTGCTTGATATGACATATGCAAAGTTTGAATCTGTTGCATTGTTTGTGGGTTTTTAAACATTCTGTTCATTGGTGCTCATTATTCCAAAGAAATTCTTTTCTATTTTCTTAATTGTTTTGAACTTAAAGGGATAGTTCGCCCAATAATGTACTCCTATTTACTGTCCTCTCAAATGGTAACTAACTTATTGAGATCCTTTATTCTGTTAAACAATAAAGACATTTTTTTTTTTAAGAAAACTGAAAACCTGTTTACATTGATTTCCATAGTAGGAAAAACAAATACTATGGAAGTCAAGGGTTACAGGTTTCGTTTCCAGCTTTCTTCAAATTATCTTCTTTAGTGTTCAACAGAAGAAAGTCAAACAGGTTTGGAACAAGTAAAGGGTAAGTATATTATGACAGAATTTTTAGTTTTGGGTGAACTATCACTTTATTTATTTATTTATTTATTTATTTATTTATTTATTTATTTATTTATTTATTTA
>CAIGQW010053321.1:9778089-9812273 GCA_903798125.1 Danio choprae
TTATTTATTTATTTATTTATTTATTTATTTATTTATTTATTTATTTAAATGAAAACCAGTTGTTGCTTTTTTTATACATCATTTTTAAATACTATTATAACCATGCATAATTCAAATGAATCTGTTTAATGTTCTAAGGGTTAAGTTTGAGTGATTAATTTTGAAACTTAAATTTATGAGCACGAATCCATAGCATCAAAAGGACTGTTGAGGATGTTGATTTTATTTTGCCACCTTTGTCTTTCTCCTCCATAGGTGCTGGGAACAGTAAAAAATCGCATTGAGGTTTTTGCAGCAGCCCATGAGGATTTCCCGGCCATGTTGAGAAAGGCTCGACGCTTTCTGGTTGCGAGGGGAAAGTTAGACTGGTCTGACTCAGCTATGGGAGTCCCCAGCCTCCGCCGATCAGACTCATTAAGTAGGTGAAACAGAGTGAACAAAAATGCTGTCAGAAAATGAAAGATCATGGTTTCTTGGGCTTGCTTGTCAGCTGATTACAATGTTTTGTTACATTTGCTTTTGTAATTGAGAACATACAGTCAGTAAAAAATAAGTAATTGAAATTTAATTGAAATTGACCCATATTTTGAATAAGACACGTCTTGAGTATTTATTCTGTATGATTATACAGTTACATTTTAAAATAAGGGTCCATTAGATAATGACAGTTATTGTATTTACAAACTTGTACAGCATTTATTAATCTTAAATCAGTGTTTATTAATGCTTTATTAAAATACAAGCTTGTGCTTGTTACCATTAGTTAACTCACTGTGAGTTAACATGAACAACATTGAAACTTTATTGTTTATATGTATATTCATTAATTAATGTTAACAAAGATAATAAATAAATACTGTAATACATAAATTGTTCATGCTAGTAAATGCATTAAATAATGAACCATTATTTTAAAGTCTTACCAAATATACTTTCTTAATTTTATTTGTCTTGATTCTTTTTTGATGTGTTAAACTTTATTTAAAAGAAATGCAATGTCAAAATCTTGTTTACTGCATGTTTAGATTCACTTACCTTTCAGTAATGCTCTCAGGAGGAATGAAAATGCATGGTTGTGCATCTTAACCTTGCTTTTCATTTCTTCTCTCCCTGCCCCAGTTAAAAGCCGCAAGCCATCTCTGGGTGATCTTATTCTGAGGCACACCAACAGTCCTACTAGAGCTCGCCATGCAGCTCAGCTAGCTTTGGCCCACGTGAGGGATGGAGGACAGTCTCTGCACAGTGCTTTGTTTCGGGGCAGTGCAGCCAGTGGAGCTTCAGGCCTGGAGAAGCAGGCAGAGGCGCTGAGGGTGAAAAACGCAGTCTATTGTGCTGTCATTTTTTCTGAGTTTCTCAAAGAGCTAGCAGCTCTAGCACAGGAGCACGCCGTAGCTCTACCCTTTCCACCTAGTCAAGGCACCGAGGAATAACAACAAGGCCAAAAGATTAATTTATACTTTATCCACTGTTCCTGGCACTGAGCTGTAGATGAAAATATCCCTGAGATTTTCCTTTTTAGGGGTTTAAGGCACTCAGAGAGACAGGAAAAAATCAATTGCTCGTAAAGGTGAAGAGAGCTCATCTCTTGTTAATAGTCTCATGTTCATAATGTAATTTTTTTTTAAATTGTACAGAACCGTTTATTCATTAAGCTTTAGGAAATTGTGCATATAAATCTTGTATATAGCCTATATAAAATATCTATGTGTATAACAACTTTTGTACACTCAGAGAGACTTGCATCCTTTAAGCTGGAGGAATTTGGCCGTAAACTTGCACTCCCTGTGTTTCTCTGTCACTTCAGAGACTAGCTAAAGTAGATTCACTACACATGGTTCTTTTAGACTTTTACGGATGCGAAAGTGCCATTTACATTTCTAGCAGCGGTTATTTAGTCTTTTATAGAAAATTAGGTCTGTAGGAACACCGAAATATATCACAAATAATCATCTGACCTTTTTTAAAGGACAAGATGTCAGATACTGTTTACCAATCCCATGCTGGGCAGTAAATCCCAAGCACCGCAGCAGGGTTTACCCTGTTATGAGACACCTCTGAAAAATCAACACAATATATGTCAAAATACCCAACAAATTCTGCCAATTTGTTGTTTTGTTATCTTTTAGCCCAACAGTTAGTGTCCATAAAGAGAGGAGAGGGTTCATTTCTCTAGCCATTATCCAAATGGCAGCCTGACAAATTTAGCAAAGAAAGATTTTAGTTTTAGTTTTTATTCTCTTGTTGTGTTGCAGCAGTGAGGTTTAGGGAAATGCGAATGGTACATTCACTCAGCATGATATTACATATCGTTTTCATTTACTGAAAAGGCACTGATTTTAATTATTATTATTATTTTTGTTCTGCACGTAAAGATCTCCTCCTGTACTGAATGTTAGCATCCCTTTTGGCGTCTAACTAGGTGCTAATGTCTTACATTTTTGACTGGGATGAGCAAAGGAAACTTGTTTAATAATTACCTGTCCCTTTAAGGAGTGAGCGAATTTATGTGAATCATAAGCCATCTTAGTGTTGAAACAGAGTTTTTTTCTGTATTTTGCTAGTGTTATGGAGTATGAGTGAAATCACCCATATTGATTGATTATTTTTATTTTTAATTGTTCTTTGCCAAAATACTTTAGACACTTTAATTTTCAGAATGAAAGCTAAGGACATGCATGTGCATTTTTGAGTGTTTTTAATTAAGCATGTTTTATTTTATTTTTTTCCAGTATTGTTTTTACCCCTTGTTCCAAATGTGTCTTATAAAAAAACCCTAAAATCATCCATCCAAGAGCTCTTTTACCATGCACAGGCCGTATGTGCATTACCTCAGATACTTAAAGGGATTGTTTAAAAAATGCTTTGAATTTATCACCCTCAGGTCATCCAAGATGTTCATTTTTTTTTTTCAGTGAAACCTGTGATTCTTGTTGATTTACATTGTGTTAGTTTCATATCAAAAATACAGGCAAAAACAAAATTAATACCCATAGCTCTTGATAATGCATTGAAGTCTTATGAAGCGTTATGATTGTTCTGGTAATAACATAAATAATGTCCTCTTTCACTTCATAATACATCAATGTATTGTCAGGAGCAACAGGTATTCATTTTGGGATTTTTTAAAACTCCATCAGTAGCCATTGACTTGCATTTTATGAATCGCCAAGGATCACAGTTTCAACTAAAAATCTTCATTAATGTAAGAAATCAATCATCCTACATATTTGATGGCTAGACGTTGAGCCAATCAACAGCAAATTTTCTATATTGGGCAAACTGTCCCCTTTTGTCATGTCATATTCAATGATTCTGTCCAATCAAATATCATTTAAGGCATTATGTCTGATCGGTTTATATATGTAAAAGCAGACAATGTATGGAAAGTCAGTTATACATGATTTATTTCTAGCTGCTGAATTGTCAATCCATCCATTTTCCCCCCTTATCCATCCAACCGTCCACAGAACATCTGTGGGACATTCAATGTGATGGTTGTCTTCTTTATTTTTCATTAAGTTGATATCTGGAATGTTTAGCATGTAAATTGAATATTTAGGATAATGGTTGACCATAAAAACATGCTCTAATGTCTGTGTGGGTGAGAAAGACAAAAATGGAAGGATAAAGGGCAAGAAGTCGAATGATGTAACGGTACATATTTGTTAGTGTTCAGTCATCTCTATGGAGACAGCAGTTAATACAGTTTCTAAGTTAGAAATCTAATAGACCAATACAGTTTATGTGTGTATTAGATACCAATGCACATCAAACAGCCGTCATTTCGAGGATGTAATTATATGCCTGAAGTGGTGCAAAAAGCATGTTTCTCTTTGTATACATGTTTATTATGATTTTGAGAAATCAGGAGCTCATTGATTATGTATGCTTGCTATTGGAAAGTGTTTGTTTGATCAGTTTGCATTGCACAGTTTATAAGTTGTGTTATCTGTAATTGGTGTCTTCTTTTCCCCCTCCACCCTGTTCGTTTTTTTGAATGAAACATTGGCAAGGACTTTTTGCGGCTTGTTATCTATGCAAACTGGTTTCTGAGTAAGCAAAGATGGTTCACTTTTGGGGACAAACACAAAGTCAATTTACAATCCGGAAGCCCACTTCAATAATTTACTGGTTCCTTATCTGTTCAATAATCTACCGGACTGTGTGGTAACTCATGGAAAACTACGAATGTTATCAAAATATTTTTCTATATTTAAAATGGAGTGGAACCAAATGGAGATTTAAATCGATGATAAAATCCTTCAATGACAAACACTCACTGAAAGGGAATGTTTTTATTGATTTATAAATGTTTTACCTGGCAATACTTGTGGCTTTTTGGTGTTTATTTCTGGGCATCCTCTGATTGTGTAAGATGTGGTTGATTGCAAATACATTAGACATAATGATCAAATAATGTATATGAAGTATGATCACATCACCCGAATAAACGCCTAAAACCTTCTCCAATCTTCTGCTTGGATGTAAGAAGAATATTTTGTTTTATATAAATCTGGCCTTTAAAAAAGAAATGACACTAATTTCAAGAGGATACTGTGCAGACTGGTTTTAAAGAGAAACCTTTAATGTTGTTTTGAGATAACATTGACCCAGTTTAAGCGTTTATGCTCAATACTTGGATTCTGTTTTCTCCCATTTCTATTTTCTCTTGCTCATTTTTTGATAGATGTCTTACTCCTCTTCTCTGGAGAAAGGATCAGAGACAGGAATGCTGCGATAGGGATAGTCTGTGTCAAGTTGCCATTTTGAGAGATCCAAAGATTCTAATCCTTAGGTTTGCTCTGCGTCTTATTTTTCATAGATTACCCATTCATACCAAAATTGTATATATTTAACTGTTGATTCTTTAAAAATAGCTGACCATATTTTTTGATGGACATTATTAAAAGTTCAGGGTCAGCATAATCTAATGTTCATCAACACTTTTGATCATAAGAGAGTTTTTGAGCACAATATTAGTAATATATAATGATTACTGAATGAACATTTGACACTAAAGACTATTATTTCTCATCAAATCATGACAGATCAAATCCTCTCTAGTATCTAACATGCCCCGCCCCCTTCAAGACACTTGGTTGCTTTTCATTTGATGCACTTGATCTCAACCCCTTTCACTGGCAGAGCAGTGATAAAACAAAAGGAGCTACATTGTGTTTTGGTTGAGATTATGTCAAACATCAAATGAAAAAAAAGCATATTTCAAAGCACTTCACGGCACCTTTAAGTGGAGATCAGTATTGGAGAACAATTTATAATCGCTTGTTTAATTTAGAAATTGTTAAAATTTGAATGAATTTTAAGTTGTGGCTATGTCATGCAAGTAGAACAATGTTTTATAAACTGACTAAAGTATATCTGCGTCCACAAGACATAAGTAGTCTGCTGTGAAATTGATCACATTTTTTTCAGTCTCTTAATCAGTTCACTGACTAGTGGTTTCTTAGCCACAACATGATAGATCATGATGAATTAACCAGAGATTTTCAGTCAGGTTTACATCGGGACTCTGGGCACTTTCAACCTTTTCTGCTTCAATGAACTGCATTTCTCATTCTGCTTTGTGACAAAGGTCATTGTCCTACATGAAAATGATTGTCTGATTGGGCTGTACATAGAGAAAGATCTTCATATTGCCTAAGAAGCTTTTAAACATTTGCATTCATTCTGCCATGTAGCATATAAGATACTCAACTCCTGCTACACACTTCATCTCCACTTTTCACTATCTTTAGGACACACTTGGGTTTACCCGGTTTAACAGCCATGTTTCCCATTCGAACATTAAACTTTGAAGAGTTGTGGAAATAAACTTTGTGGTGTAGGTCCATGTACTGTACATACTGCATTCAACCGAACAGTGATCAAAGAAGGAAACTAATTTGGATCTAATAAAAAGCTAACCATTGAGGTGACTGAAGTTATGCAATAATAATTACCACCATAGCTTCATTAAGGGATAAATTGAGTCAAACGAGTTTTTCCCTCAAAGACATTGTAAACCGACCTTGATCTGAATTTAATCATTCTGCCTTTACAACTTCCACTCTCAAACACATTCAGTTTCACAAATCAATGAGCATGCATTATTGAAGTCACCATTTATATAGACACTTCAGTGTGATGCATTACATTTGATTAAATGTGCAAACTGATCATCAAAGACATGCGTTTAGCCTTTTCAGATGTTTTGTAATTAAGCTGATTTATTCATCAATGTTAATTCATAACACTTTCAATACTTAAGATGGCCATTGGACACGACTCTTCTGTATCATTCTCAGTTGTAGATTCTCATGATAGACCTTCATGTACCATTATTTAAGTGTTCATTAATGCAGTACCCTGACTTTAGATCTTCCTGTGGTGCCTATGCATGCACATGAAGCAATTTCATATCAATAACTCCCTTAGATCAGTTCTGTTCTGGACTTTCACAGTCTCTGGGCTGCATACATCAGATGTCTTGATTAGTTAAATGCATGAAGAGTACACTTTGATTTATCTACAGCCGGTGCTCGCTCCTCAAACTCCCACATGATTGCCATTGCGTTGATTAGACGTGACTCATGAAGTTGGTCATCCAATAGCTGAAAACGATCATGTCAGATGGGTCTGTTCATAGTTTGAAATTATCAGGCGAGATTTGTTTTTGAGAGCTGACAATATTTGCAATATACAGTAGTTTGCTTAATTAGAAAGTACATATAATGTGCAGAAAGTTGAATTATTAGAAAATAATGCACAGGCGAGGGTGTCCAATACAGTGCATTATAACAATGATTACACCACCACGCCTAATCAATTATGCTACTATACGGTTATCATACTTCAAGAATTCTTCAGATGTAATATTTCAGGTTATATTTTCATTTTTTTTTTTTTTTTGTCTACAAAATGCTGTAAGATTTACTTTATCCCAAGCTTTCATTGGGTAAATGTAATGTAAACGTATGCGGCGGCTACTGGGCATGCGCACATCAGCATGCCTTTATTGTGAGGCTACAATGACACTATTGTGAGAAGTAGTTTTAGGACTGGGGTAGGTGTAGACGTTAATAAAACACAGTTAAATGCATAACGTAATGAGTAAAAATAAAAAACTTTGTTAATTTCCGGCCGCAGTACTCATCAGCCAATCAGAATGAAGCTTTCAATAACTCTAATAATACTTCCACGTAGGTCGTCATATTATTTTAATTGCACGCTGTGACAAATAAATGTCTTAAAATGCACTGATCTTAATTTATACAATTTCAGACGCCAAAGTTACTGCTAGTTAATTAAATTAGTTCGGTACCGTTTCCTAGCAACAGTGGGACAACTAGCAAGAGCTAAAAAAAAAAAGAGAAGAACTTGTGCTGGAAAGAAAGGAGGGCAGTGACAGAGGAGCAGGTGACAGACACTCAGGTAAGACCTTCAACTTTTATTCAGTTTTTATAACTTTAGACCAGGTATTTTTGATATCTGCATTATTCAGTCAATTTAGTCTGGTCATGTTTGTGTTAAACAGCGTTTTGAAATATCCAATACTCGTGTTTCAGTAGCCAGGGATTGTGTTAAAGAAATAAAACTACTGAACATAGTTTACAATTACTTTTAAAGCATATTTAATGAGTAGAATTCTGAATTGTGTTACTTTATTTATCCTAATACGAAGTGAATTATTCACATTGTATGTTTCCTATTATGTGGTCTGTTTAATAGAGTTGTATGTTGAATGCTTTTACCTAAAGGTGCCTATTAAATTTGATAAAGGTTAATTGTAAGCTTAAAAAAAAGTTGAATCGCTTTTGTTCACTGTCCTTGTGCAGTCTATACACCGTTCATCTGCAGCAAACCCTCATAGATAATGTAAGAAGTAATATGAGAGGAGAGCTACAGAAAAGACACAAGAGAACACTCAAACACATGCAGCATATCAGATGACTCTGCCTGCGTTGTTACCTTTATGCAAATTACTGTTCACATTTGTAATGCAATGGTTAAGTCTCCAATTTTCCCAAATTGGTAGATTAAAGACAAACTTGGACAACATTAGCATAACTTTTTTTTCAAAGATTAATGAAACAAAAATCCTTTTACTAGAATCAGTTTCTTAAACACTTTAGCTTTGGTTTGTCAGATGTTAAGCCAACAAAACTATCCAGAGCGAAATTTGCTGATTTGGCAAATGGAGGGACAGTGAACAGTCCCATATGTCATTATTTCTGATATTCTCCTGCTTGGCGTTTCCTGCTGACATCTACATTTCTCCATTCTTTTATTTGAGTCTCTCTCCAACAGAAACCGTTTGGCCTAATCCCACAAAATAACACTACACAGAGTAGGTGCGAAGTGTAAGAAAAGGGGAGATTTTTCTTAAGAGATGTCCTAAGTTTTACACTGCGCTGAACTCTGGGTAAATGAATGTTTCACATGTGCAATTTAAACTGTAAGCAAATTTTGAAACTAGTTTTAACCCAGGGTTCTATTTCCGGTACATGAAGAAAACCAACAGGGGAACGTTCTGGGAATTAGAGATTAACATTACCAGAACATTCTAGGAAACAAAAATTGTTAGCAGCAAGGATTAGTGACTGGTAGAAAATAGAGCAACTAACCATGTGCTTTAGACAGCCACAGAAACGGCATCCATCCGATGAACGGTTTTTAAAAAGCTAATAGTAACGGTGAATTAAAGTGAAGAACAAACTTCATTTTTACCTTCATAGTCCAAGAATAAGTCCATTCAAGAAAAACTTGCTAGCATTGTTGACGTGCAGTGCGATCGAGTCAGAGCAAGGAGGTAATGTGCAGTTTATGGTCCAAATTTTAATTAAACTCTGCACCTACAAAATTGTCAATAAAAAATGGGCATAAGTGAATTTTTAGATTTTTCATAGAGTAATTGTACAAAAATACTGTATTTTGTAAATGCAATGCGCATAGTTATTGAATAGACTTTGTAAATGACAAATTAAATTAATTTAAACAAATTAACCATTAATACAGATGCTTCATTCATTGTGTCTGATCATTTCTCACAGACATGGCCCTAATCAAAAACTCAGGACTCAAAGAAAAGTTTTCGACTTTACAACCATGTGGTGGCGTACTTGTGCTTTCAACTAATAGATACAAATTTTCAGACATGATTTGAATGCACCTTAATATGAGGATGCACAAGAGCCATTGTGTTAACGCAATTTATGTGAAATGATGTTAACCCTGGCTTTAAAAATGTACAGTGTGTACCAAGTAACCGCTTATGAATAAAAGGTTTTTATTGTTAATCTCAGGTAAAGTATGAAATGTGAAACAAAAGGGATTTCTTCTGTTTACTGTGTTAACCAGGTGTTAAGAAAGACCATGATTGTTCCATTTTAAAGGGATAGTTTACCGAAAAATGAATATTCTGCCATAATTTATCACCCTCCACTTGTTTGAGTTTCTTTCTTCTGTTAAACAAAGTAAGATATACTGAAGAATGCTTGAGGAAAAACAGCCATTGACTTCCATAGTATTTTTGTTCCTACAATGGATGTTAATACCTACTTTTTCCAACATTCTTCAAAATGTCTTGTTTTGTGTTCAACAGAAGAAAACAAAATCATAACTAGTATAAAACCCATTGAGTGAGTGTAAGTAAATGGTGAGGAATATTTTTGGGTGAACTATCATTTTAAGTGTGAATAGCCCTTTCATATTCCCATTCATCCCAGATAACACGGTATAACCCCAGGTTATAGTCATTATAAACACTAAGCCAGAGTAAAGGAAGGCTTCACATTTGAACATTAGTGGAAGAGTTATGATTTTTTTTTTTCCATTGCCTTAGCTGATTTACATGTACCTCCAAACTGTAGTACCAAACTTGAAACAAAAAGATACAAAATTAGCTAAAAGATTTTTTGCCTGGGGTTTAGAAGAACCAAATTTTAAAGTGTGGAATGCTCTTTAGTGTTGTAAAACATGATGTAATTCTTTTTTATATTATTTTTCTGAGAGCAACTGCATTATGTTTATCATGCATCTCAAGTACACACTGCTATCATACAGTATATTCATTGCCTGAATATTCATGTCCTCTGTTAATAACCTAATTTGCTTTACTTGCAGTACCTCTGCCTCCCACCACACATGCACACTTTGGACTCGACTGCTTTAAACCTCATCATGAATTAGGTATTTGAGCACTGTGCTGATGTGTAGCCTGATGTCACGCTGGGCCTGAAGGGGCCTGAAGAGCTCAGAAAGAAGACTGCAGAGCGAGAATACAAGTGAGCAAAGGAGAGCAAGTGCACTTCTCAGGTTTTATGATGACATTTTTTTTCTTTAGTCTATCTTTTGCCTCCCACATATATGCTGTCCTCCTTCGTTCACTGCCTGCCTCCCTGAATTTGAAATGCTAATAATCTTCTCAGCACTAGAAATATTCTGACTCTCTTTCTTCTATCTGTCTCTCCTTCTCCTCTGCTCACATTTGTCTGTCTGCCACACTATCTCTCTGCGCTCTCCAGTAGTCTCTCTAGTCATTCCTCGGTTCCCTCGATCCCTGAGATCTGTCAGAGTTTCTCAGCTTTCCATCTGTCAGTCAGAGTTAAAGTTTTATCACCTGACTCTTTCAATACTTTCTTTGCAAGTGTTAAATAATAATAGACAAGGTATTAAAAGAGATCTAATAATACTACTGCTCATGATACTAATAATTAGTATCATACTAATCAAAAAGTTTCATAAATGGCTGCTACATCTGTAATATAAGGCATTTAGAAAAGACATTACGTGCATTGTGAATTGACAGTCAGAGAACACAAACAAACTGCGCATCAGAATTGTTCTCTGGTCTTGTTTTTACTGTTTGCCTTCTCAAGTGTGCTCAGCAACTGTTCCGCAAGACACAAAACCATATCAAATTCCAGACGTAAGCTGTTTAAGGTCTCCCACTTTCAGTTAGTACAACAGCCTGCAACAGTGAGTTGAGTGTTGAGTTATCTCCAAGAAACATATTAACTATCACAGTAAAAAAGGTAAGATAAAACACTAGCAAAAATTGCTAATTTTAAATGTCTTAACCTTTTAAATCCAGAACTTCCATAATATGGCTTTTTTTAATGTTGTAACAGTCATAAATGTTATTGCATAACACAATGTAATGACTGTACCATTGTGAATTTGTAGGAGTCTTTAAACTATTTCAGAAAATTTGTTCCTGCTCTGGTGTCTCCTTAGGTACTTTCATAAAAATGAATTGGATGTTGTAATTTATATGATATGTTGTGCTAACTACAGTATAATTAATGCATTTAAATATATATTACTATAAACGAATTGTTGTATTTATTTTTAGATATCTTTATGTAGTCATGGCTGCTGTTGTCATGACTGTGGTTGCTATAGGTTGCAGAAGAGCAACATTGTCTCTTTTTTATTCTATATATCTGTAATGAGATAATTATATATTTTTTTGAATACATAGTAAGGTGTCTGCATTTTTTTTCACTTTAAGACTCAAATATGACAAGAATACTTCGGACTTGAATAAATAAGTAGTAGTAGCGAGAAAAAAACTTGTCGATTCTTCATTCTTGTAGAGTGATTTTCACACAATCTACACTGTATAAAGCACTATAGAAATCAAAGTGACTTGACAGTAACATTAATAAAATTAGAGTGTGCAAAATCTAAGATTAAAACTTTTGCCTGATAGAGAATCTGGTGATGAATTTACCTTACGTTGTTTTGTACTTGAATGTTGCTGTATATTATTTTACCAGAAAGAAGAAATATCTTCAAAAATTGCATGGTAATTGCATTCATGTGATTTAATGCAACAACACTTTGATGGTCTTCCTCTTTTTCTGTACCTTCCATTACAGGTCCAAAATAGGCCTTGATACAAGTGGCTGCAAATATCCTTTACATAGTGTCTGCAAAGATGTCTGTTGGATCTCAAATGAGCAACAAGACATCTCCTAGTACATCTCCACAGCCCCCTCTAAGTCCAACATCACAGTCAGACATAGAGGGTCATGAAGACTCAAAACCTGCTTCTGCAGCCTCTTTGTTTCCCTTACCATGTTGGGCTACCCAGGCCCTATGTGATTTGGCTAAATGTGAAACAGACCTCAGGCGACTGCGTGAGCAACAAGTCACTGAAGCGCAAACAGTAAGTCGAGGTGTGGACCGTGCACTGATTGGAATACAAAGGGAAGAGCGCCGTCTACTGGAAAGGGTAGAACAGGATCATCGTGACCTACAGCTTAGACTGGAACAAGTGCAGAGGGAAAATGGAGCAGCCATAAGGGTTGTGCAAAGATTGGTGGACCAGCGATTATATAAAGTTATCAAACTTCGAGAACTAATAAAGAAGAGTGGTGTTGATGGTAGTAAAGATCGAGAGTGGGATCTCAAACGAGACCAGCTTCTTAAAGGTGTTGCAGAGCTGGTCCAGCCTTGGGAATTATCGCTTACACTCAAACGTGTATCTTTTAAACCAAGTGCCCAGCCAAATGCTATAACCTTTGGTGAGGTCAACGTGCAGGACCATAATGTTCAGTTTCCAGTTGGAGGCTGTGGGCAACTGGGTCACATGTGTTCCCTCCATGCCGCTGAAGCTCGCAGTGGGGCTCATGTTGGAGAGGGCAAGAGCACGACTGATGGAACAAGCCCTTGCCAGAGCCCAGTCCCATCTCCTGGGCCTAATCCAAGGCCCTCATCAACTAACAGTGGGAACTTGAGGGTTGTCCGGAAGCTCCGTTTGTCAGCCCGAAGTGACGAAGAATCAGTAGAAGAGGTAAAACATCAGTCCCCACAACTATTTCGCAGGTCCCCTAATCAAGTCCCATGTGAACGTGATTCATCGCAGGAGGATGAGTGTGAATCGCCTTCATCTGAATGCAAAGGAGATGAGCTCTTTTTGGCGGTACCATCACTTAGTCATGGTGAGTCAGAGAGTGAAGATTATGCTCAGAGACAAAATGGACCAATCACACAGTTTGCTTCACAAAGAGCAAGAAGGCAAAGAGAATTCTCTCCATCTCCAGAACAAGCTCCTCAAGAACAAGATGGCTGGTTCTTGCATCAGTTTGACCATAAAAGTCAGACCAGGAGGACTTCAGGAAAAACATCACGGTATGGAACATCACTACAGAGCCCCAGAGAGATCAACTCTAGTCAAGGCTGCAATAACAACTTCTTTCGTGGCAGGTCTTCGTCTCAATTAAGTGCATCTTCAGATGATCACCCACAAAACCGTGCATCATCCCCTACCGACAGTGTAGATTCTGGGTACACTTTTATTGTCAGCTCCCCCAGAGATTTCACCAATTCCCTGCGTCCTACTGCTCGCCTTTCCAGATCAGCTGCTGATCTTTCCTATTGTAACAGACCTTTAAGTGAGACCAGAAGGCAGCAGTCAAGCATGTGGTCTGTTACCAAGAGTCATATGTCCTCACACATGAGCTCAAATTCTCAAAAAAGTGAGGTGTCACGCACAAAATCCTGTCCCAGTCATGGTAATTTCTCTCAAAAGAACACCCAACACCATGCTTCTGGATCCAGTAGAGTGTCTCGTTCGCTCTCGATGTCTGTTATTGACAATTCATCTCAGAAAAGACAGAACCACCTTACACCAGGACGGCAGACTTCTCTAAATGAAAATAGACTGCGGGGAGAGAGGAGTGAACCAGCCCTCTTAGAGTTAGAGGAGGATGCAGAATCAATGCCACCAGAAGAAGTGCGTCTAGTCCGGCAATTTGGTAAGCAAGGCTCAGGGCGTGCTGGTCTCACACTGCCCAGTGGTGTCCATGCTACACCCCAAGGCCAACTATTCATTGTGGATTGTGGGAATGCTCGTGTCCAAGTAACTGATGCACATGGTAACGTACTACAACAAGTGACTTCTACAAGTAATGACTTGGGCGGCTCCTCAAGACATTGCCGAAATTACTTTGATGTGGCCGTTAATGCCAAGGGTCTAATTGCTTTGAGCTGTGCAGCCGAGAGGGCTCTCCTGATCCTTAGTCGGCATGGGCGTCTCCTCCAAACATTCGGAGGGGGGCCGTACATTGCCGGAGTCCCTCGAGATGAGTTGGAAGCACCGAGAGGAGTGACAGTCAATCAAAGGGATGAATTCTTAGTTGCAGATATACGAAAGGGTACTCTTACGGCATTGAAGCTTGAACCGAAAACCGGCTCCAGATTGGAACGCACTGTGGTGACTGGTTTTCACAGGCCTTATCTGGTAGCAGCATGCCTTCTCTCTGGTTTAGTTGCAGTGTCTGAGCGAGGCAGTGAAATAGGGCAGGAGCCTTGTGTGAAGATTTTAGGACCAGGATGGGACACTTTACGAATTCTGGGTGTGTGTCCCAGCTTAGGGCCTGTGCTGTCATGTCCCTGGGGCCTTTGCATTGACAAGGATGGGGCTGTGTTGGTGGCAGATTGGGGAGAAAAACATAGAGTGCTTCTATATCCTTCTGAGGGACCAGGACGAGTGATTTTGTCTGATGGACTGAGTAGCCCTCGTGGACTTGCACTTTTACCAAATGATCTCCTAGTCGTTTCAGATAGCATGCACCACTGCATTAAGATTTATCAGTACAAGGATTTCCTTGAATGAGACAGGTATTTATTTTACTTTTGGTTACTAAATTGCATGGTATAAAGCAGGCATTGATGAAATACTGTACAAGTAATAATAGTAGGACAGATATTAAATTAATTATGCAGTTGTGTGTGTAAAGCAATTAAAAAGCTATTATTAATTTACAGACAAGTCTAAATAAATGCATTAGTTTGATCAGCCTTGGAATGACAAAATGTAGATTTTTAGAGTTGCGTTTGTGCTCTTGTGTTTTTAAGGCCTGGTTGTTTCTATTGCTAATAGTGTGATTTCTTTCCACTGCAGTGTTTTGGCTTTGTGATAATGCAGTATGCTACTGAGATTGAATAGCTTTGCCAGCCAGCAGGAGGCAGTAAGGACACACAAACATGTTAATGAATTCGAAGTCTTTTGGATCTTTCATGAGTGCACTGAAGAATGCAATTTAAAAATAAAACTGCAAAGTCAAAAAATCATTTATAACAAGAAAGCATATTATGGTCAATACAAGATGATTTAAGATATTTTCTGTTTACCATTAATCTGCTTAGCTGTAAATAGCAACAGGAATGCAACCACTCATTGAGAAATATTCTTGCCATGAGTTTGCAATCTCAAAAGAGAACTAGAACCATTGGAATCCTTTGCATAATTCTGAATTGTTTCCTGCTAGTTAAAGAATCCTCACAGTCCTGTAAAGACTCTGAGAGACTCTCAAAGCTCAACATAACCAAACACACCCAGACTGCTATGTCTTTACTGTTTGAATATACACTTAACACAGTCTCTTAGCTTGCCTTGTTCAAGAAGCGTAGGCATGGCTATGCTACATAAAATGACATCTACTCACTCCTTGGAGGATCTGCAAACATGCAAACGGTTAAATAGCCTTATTTCATAGATATTCATAGACATAAGAAATCTGTTGCATGCTCTGTGATATCCTTCCTCTGCCCTAAGAATGGTTTGTTATTCCATAGAAAAGTTTTCCTCTCCCTTGTTTATGCTGTCAGAGGATGTGGTGTCTCCTTGTCAGTCAGGAAGCAGAGCCTTGTCTTTGACTTTGTGCGAGACTGAAGCCGGAATTAATTCAACTAAGGCTTTCATCAAGTCCACAGAGTCCTTTTCCTCTCATGTGTAATGACTGATCTAAAACAGAAGCTTAAGCTACACTTTCTAAGCAGATAATCTGTTTATTTTTTTAGGTCACATTAGTGTGGAATAGTGAGAAAACATTGGTAGATAAACTTCCAAGTCCATGAACTTGTACATTCAGGATTCTGCTCATGGACACTATGATCTTAGTCATACGTAAACAAAATTATGTTCCAGATTGTGTTGATAACAAAAACACTTATGTGACTTATTAAACTTTTGCTTAGGTGCTATACCAAGCATACCCCTTTTTAAGCACTCTCCCTTCACAAATCAATCAATTCCTGCCAGTTTCACTTCTATATGAAATATGGCAGTTTGACTCTTCGACCTTTTCTACTGTACGCGTTTTGTCAAGAGTAGAAAACCGTTCAATTATAAAATAATCTAGTACATTTTGTAATTTGAAACATGACATACCACAAGTGGGTGTAGCTTGCTAAAGGGTTTAAAGTAGCAACACAATGCAGTTCCAGTTTCATTATTTTTTAAGCTTTCAAATTCTAAACATGACTACTAAAATATGCTAAAGGGAAAAATGCAATAAAAAAAAAAGAATGCCTAACATTTTACAACTTACTGTAACACCATCTAATTGTCCCATATAATGGTTACAATGAATAAGTCATCTATTAAAGGATGCTTTTTAACAAGGAATGTTAGATGGTCCCTACAGCATCTCAAATAAAAATGTATCCTGCAGTGTCTACAAGGAAAAAATCCTACCTATAAAATAACTGGGTGCAAGTTGTCCCTCATTATAAAGGAATGCCTGAGTTTGCACTTTGTCTACCAACCCCAAACCACATCAGCCCAAACAGTGTAAAGACTAGTTATGTCTTGGAATAAAAAAATGAAACAACACAAATAACTAACTTCCAAAATGAAAATGACATGCTTTAAAAAGTCTGAAAATTAAAATGTCTCAAAAAGAATTTTAAATACACGATAATGACATAGTGCACCATTTGATATCCAGTTTATGAGGTCTAGCCTGAAACAGTAAAACTTTTACCACAAGTCTCAATATGTAGCTGCATTTTTGAGATCCTCATGCCACCTATAATAATGTGTTTAAGGAAATATAATTATTAAGATGGAGCTTTTCTCTAGACGCTTGATAGAACCTCAACAAACTGGAGAGGAAGAGCATGCCTTTGTGTATTCTTTGTGCTGTGTGTCATAATGGAATGTACCATTGTATTCCCATATATGAATAAATAAATATTGGTAAAAACCATGTGTATTTAACAGTATCTTAGTGTATATATGTGCTGAATACTGTAGTTATTGTGTGTACATTACAGTGTGAGCAGTGTCTGGATCTGGGGCTGTTTGTACAACAGGCAGAATGCCAAAAGAGTGGCATTTTGCTTGTTGTTGCACACAGCCACAGTTGTTTGCTTTGAGGGAGATTTATGGAAGTAGCAAGTAAACTTTAGAGAGGCCATAAAAAGTACCCCTTACAGGGAGAGATGAGTGTGTGTGTAACCGAGAGAAGAAACAAGTGTTAACTATTAGTGAGGATGTACAAATAAGGAAACGCACACTGAAGAAAGTGACATTTTCACATTGAGGACATGGGAAAATACAGTCTGTAGAAAACAAAAGGACAGAGATCACTGAAATTCTTAAAATTGAAGATTTAATTTGTATCAGCTCAAAAACATCTATCTTTATTTACTTACCCATGTCAGTCAACGCTATTTTGAAATGTTTATTTCTTTTCAAATGGACTAAAACAAAGTTGTAAACTTAACTATTAAAGTAATATAATACTTTACCCAAAAATGGAAGTTTTTATCACTCACTCGCTGTTACGTTGTTTTAGCTGATATATTTATTTATTTATTTATTTATTTTTTTTTTACAGGTGTGAATCCACTGGAAAGTGCTTAAGCAAATGATGAAAGATTATGTAATTTTTCGTTCTGGTGGGTGAATAATCCTGTTTAAATTCCGATAATTTTGTAATCTTGTAATATAACAAATGAAAGCAGAACAAATTTATTACAAATTTACAGAACAGAAATATTTGAATCCAAAATGGTAATTCTATAGAAAGTCTGGTAATCTTGTATATAGCTAGGTCTTTTTGACTGTCTATGAGTGCTATATGAATGTGAGGGACTAAATGATGAGTTGCATGCAAGCCAAAAGTGTTCCATGCTTGCCTGCTTCCCACACAAATTTGCACAGACACAACATCATATGCATTTTTTAATTAGTGCATCTCAATCTTAACATACAAAACAGTACAAACATTATAATTTACCAATGGCAAAAATGTCAAATTCACATAACTTTTTCCTCAAGTCAAAACCTACAGTTTTTATGGCCTTCCATTCAAATCTAATCATGTACATGAGATTTCTCATATCTTCCCTAAATATCTCGTCTGTTTTTAGGTAACTTTCAACTTTCCCATCTCTTTTTGTAATTCAACTGGAATGAAGCTTTAACATTATTTTGCCTTGCTGAAATTAAGAACTTAAGGTAAATAAGTTGTAACAACATCTATATCCTGAAACATATAGTGTCAAATGTAGCACATTTTTAAAAGACACAAACATTGCTGATGGCTTCCACAAGTTATGAAAACACATCTGGCATATAAAGCCATTAAGTGACTGTGGTGCTTTAAAAAGCCCTTTTTGTCCCAGCAAGTCCAAGCTTGGGTGTAAACCATAGTTTGAGTCCTGTACAGAAGTTTGAATGCACTTTAAAATGTAGTAGTGCTCCAGTTACTGCCACATTCATATTAGCTCTTATTTTTTACTGATAAAAAAAGAAGAAGTTGGCGCTGTTGAGCCACAATGCGTCTATGAGAAGTTAGGTCATTCATGCTTTTGTGAACCAAAGCATGTTGTGTGAACCAAAATTCTTGGGATATATGTCAACTTTTGCAAACGCACTACACCAACAAGTGAAATATCTATTAGTGTCTCTCCAAATGTAAATATATTTTCCTGTGATTGTATAACAGGGTATGAGAGAGTGCCAGCTGCTCTCCATTGTGACGGGATGAGGAGGAAAGGCTTCGGAATGTACACAGCTTGAGCCTTTGAACTCAAGTTCCTTCAGGCTCCCTATGTCTTTCCTTCCCCTTTTGTGCATTGGGGTCAATGGGTTAAAAAGAGGTGGAGGTCAGTGTGTTATGACTCTCTCATCTGCCATCCTCCTCTACTCTCAACACCTCCCACACCCACTGCAGTGATTACCCAAACAACCCTCTCCTCCTTGAACTCCTAAATGTCCAGGTTTGCCTACAACAGACGAAGTTGTCATTAGAATTCCAGACATTCCAAGTGACAATCAAAGACTGCAGCTCAAAGCACAATGTAGTTCACTTCCATCTGGGATATCTGACATCTGCATGTTAAGACACTATATTCGGACACACTTCATTCATATACATGAATCCCCTTTGAAACAGTAAATTAAGATTACAAGACAACCAAGAAAATACTGTGAGAAACTTAAAAGCCTCACCTTAGAGAGGGGTTTCTCGCTTGTAAAGTGCTGCACTGGTTGGCCCTTCAAACTGCAGCTTAATTGCTTGTTTGAGATTAAGCTGGGGGTCAGTAGTCATGTTAAACAGAGACTCGTCAGGTAAGGCACTATGTGGGGAAACAGCTGAAAGGTCAATGATTGGAGACATCAATGTCTTTTGTTTCCCCCCCCAATCACCTTGTTGTGCATGGGATTGGAGGTGAAAAGGCGGGTACCCCAAAGGGGGGCTTTCCCTAATTTTTGTCTGCCTAATCAGGCCTTCTTGGTTTGGCATAACCCCTAAGGAAGCCATGACAGAGTTCCACTTTAGATCAATTCCTCCAGTTTGTTTGAGGCTCTTCTCCATCACATCTTCTATGATGTAGGGAGTTTTAGCTTTCAAGAGGTAGTTGCCATCCCCTGATAATCTGATCCCTTTTAAGGGTTTTTCTAGGTCCTGCAGTTCAGTGAAGGTGCACTGTTCATGTGTGGGACTGCACTTGGGTACAGCCTTATGATTATGCCTAGAAGCTCTTCCCTGAAGACTGGCAGGATTGGAGCCAGGAAGAGGCAAGGTAGATGGCCGACTACGGGAACGAGGAAGCGAATGTTGTTGTATCTGCTGGATGAAATTTAGGCTGTCAGCAGGCACAGTCTGTACTGTGGCCAGGGAGTGGCAGGTGGAAGAGGAGGTCTGTGAGGCAGGCATTGAGTGGAAACGCTCTGCAGTAGAAGCAGGGGAACAGGAGGCTGATGTTGAAGATGGAGAAGATATGGTGGGGACTCTATCAGCTGCCACGTCTCCTGAACTAATGGATGGATGGGTCTTCACTATGCCTGAAAAATAAGATGCGTTAGGAGCACCACTAGGTGTAAATGGTATTAGACCTGAGAAGGGCTTTGCGCCATAGCTCTCCAGAAGTCTGACAATTGTGAAATGACTTTGTTTTCCTGCTACCTTTACTGGGGTGCGACCATAACGGTCCACATGTTCAGGGTTAGCACCTTTCTCTAAGAGCATGGCCACAATTTCAGTATGCCCCTCCTGAGCAGCAACACTTAGTGCTGTGGCACCCTGCTGTTTGCAAGCCAGATCTACATTGAGACCTTTAGCCCTAAGAAGCAGCCTGCCAGCAGCTGCATGACCTCTCCATGCCACTGAGTGCAAAGGAGGCCGACCATCAAGATCTCTAGAATTTGGGTCAGCTCCATATTTTAGCAATAGTTCAGTACCTTCCAGGTCTCCTCGCCAAGTGGCTACATGGAGTGCAGTTCGTCCTTCTGCATCTTTTGACTCCAGAGGAACACCACCTTTTTCTATAAGTAGGGTAGCCATGTCTAACCGGCCCTCCAGGACCAGCAAATAAAGGAGAGGTCTTCCTTCAGCATCACGAACATCAGTGTCAGCTCCTCTGCGCATTAATAGCTCCACAATATCTCGGTGTCCCTGCAGAGCAGCTGCACTAAGTGAAGAGTGTCCATCATATGCACGATGATCAATGGGTGATTTACGGTCTAGCAGTAACCTGACTGTACTGCAATGGCCTTCTTGTGCTGCCAGTATTAGAGGGCTACGACCTTCTACATCAAGCTCACCCACACGTGCCATGCTACCTCTCTCTGTCAATATTGCACACACACTTTTGTGACCTTCACAAGCTGCAGCATGCAGTGGAGTCCAGCCCAGGTCATCTTTGTGATTCTCATCCAAGCCCCTATCTAGCAATGCTCTTACAACTTCGATGCTACCCTTTGCTGCAGCCAAGCAAAGAGCAGTGCGGCCTTCACCATCAATGCCATCTACTGCTGCCCCCCAAAACAGCATACGGTTAACTGTGCCAGTATGTCCCATAGCTGCAGCTGCAAGAAGAGGAGTGATAGAAGAGGGATGTGCACCAGAACTTTCATCTACATCAGCTCCAGCTTCCAAAAGGAGTTCAACCACTTCCTCGTGTCCTTCATAAGAGGCTAGCAGTAAAGGGGTCATTCCATCTCTGTCCTTATGTTCAGGATCAGCACCTCGCTCCAACAGAAGACTTACAACCTCTCCATGCCCTCGTCCTCCAGCTGATGAAGGCACACATAATGCAGCAACAGAGAGAGCAGTACGTCCATCCCCATCTGCAAGATTCAAATCAGCCCCAGCATCAAGAAGGATCTCCACTGTTTCTTTGTGACCCATGTAGGCAGCAGCAATTAGTGGAGTGCGTCCCTCACGGTCTGAATGGTCTACTCCAGCACCATGATCGAGGAGTGTCAGCAGAATTTCCTCATGTCCACCCCATGCTGCTGCTCGCAAGGCTGTCCGGCCATCTGAATCACAGCCATCAACTTCTGCTCCTGCTTCCAGAAGACAACGCACAGCTTCCTTGTGGCCACCCCATGCGGCAGAGCGTAGAGCAGTCCATCCCTCACTGTCTGCATGTTCCAACAAGATTTGGGCTGCAGAATTCTTACTTCCTTGGTCTTGCACCCACTCCAGCAACACCTGTAGTACGCCAACATGACCTTGTCTGGCAGCAAGCGTCAGTGCAGTCTGACCCTGGTTGTCGGTCAGTGAAGGGTCTGCTCCGCGACACAACAGCAATCCCGTTACATCTACAAGGCCAGCATGGGCTGCGGCTGCTAGTAATGTTCGTCCATCTAATGGGTCTGTGCGATTTACACTGACACCACTGTCAAGTAGTGCTCTCACAGAGTCTTCTCTCTGTAATGCTCGCCTAACTATTCTGCCTCCTCCTCCAACACAGTGAACTCCCACGCTGGAGCTTTTGTCTGGGGAACAGTTTAGAGGATATATTCCACTTTTCATTAAGAGCTGTAGCACATCTTGCTGAATTAATACAGGTGTATGAGAAGTTGATAGCACATTAGAAGAACAGTCTTTTCTGGTACCATTAAAAGCTGGAACTCCAGTCCATAATAACCACAATGCCAAGAGGGCTGGTTCTCCTTCATGAACTCCACTGTTGAGGAGGTGGTGGGCCAACTGGCAAGTTTCCTCTGTACTCAAACTACTGGCTCGTAAAGAGAGTGACATGGCCAAAGAAAGGTGACCATCCTTAACACAACATAGAAACTTCTGTGTGCAGTATTTAACATCAGTTAACCATTCTGCAAAGCTGCTGTGAAAGAGGAGTTTACTGCCCTCAGGGCCATCTACAAACAGAGATGCCAGAGCTCCCATCTGTGCTTGGAAATCTCCGATCCCAAGGTAGCAGTCACGGCTTTTGGCAATAGTGTAGAGATGCTCAGCTGTTAGTGGTTGTGGTGATGCCAGGAGAATATTCAGCAAAGGTCTAATATGGACAAACAGCCTTCGAGGAAAGAGTCGTTGACAGAGCCAAAGGTAAAGGCCATTTAGGGTGCCAGGAATGTCCCGAATTTCACGAAGTCCTACTAGACCATTTGCAACACCGTCCATCACTCGTTCAAGAAACAAGAAACAACCACCACTTTTAATGTGCAATAGATTGAGCATTTCAGCTGTCTCTGGTGTAAGCTGTCTTCTCAAAGCTCCATCCTGGTCAAGCCTCCGCAAGATATATTGCTGTACATCACGTACAGTAGCAGGCTTTCTCAAGTCATCCAGACACAATTTCCGAAAACCTGCAGGGCAGAGGGTCAAAAGATAAAAAAAGGGTAGTGTACACAACAAAATTCAGAGACAAATTAAAAAACAACGATGGTCTTAAAAGCATTTAATCAAGGTTGTGTAATTAAAGTTGAAACTCTCTTATGCAACAAAATGTTATTTAAAATAATTTTTGTCTGTAATCTACACACATCAGCATATTTTGTTCTTGGTATTTAGGCTGCAGCAGTTTTAGATGATTGTAAAATTACATTTTAACTAAAACTGTAACATGTTTAAATAACAGCAAGTTTTCCAAGCCAAAGTTAAGAATCTTGCATTCAAATTTATTTAGTAAGACATGTAGATGCAACCGGTGTACAACAGACTCTAGTCTTTTAACATTATCCTTCAGATAGAATCCACTAAAAACTAATGAGTGTGTGGGACTTATTTCATCTATATAAAATAAAGCACTACAAAGCCATAATATACTGACATATGACGAAAAAAGCAGAGTCATTAGCTGTTTGTTTGAGAATACTGGATATTTGTGTGATCATACAAGTGTTTACTCATTTGTTAATACACTGGTTTCTATTTGCAGAGCAAAGTCTTTGTGTCTTTCTGTCTTAACCAAAATGAACAATGAAAAACACTCACAAGAAAGCAATTAAGCTAATCATCTTATAGTGCATTTCACAATGCTTATGAAATGGTGTGTGAATCATCTTTCTGTATACCTGAGAACATCTTGCAAACGGCTTTGTTTTGGCGGCGTGCAGAGCAGACCAGAAGGATCCAGGGGGGAAAGAGCTGTATGTGTTTGAGCAGGAGCTCAGCGATAGAGGAACTTTGTGTGCCTGCTGATCCTAATATTGACCCTTCTCCAACTCCATTACCTCCACAACACCCAGAGTCAACTGAATCCACCACAATAAACACACTGTGAGCTGGGGGTGTCAATGACAAAAGGGGTTCTAATACTGCCCTAAAGAAGAAGAAAAAAATCAGAAAAAGAGATCCTGTAATCCAGCAGCCCAAAACATTTGTTTTCCATAAAATTATAATACATTTTGATGTTAATGTTCCTAACAATAGAACAGGGATAAACGAAAGAATGCAAGAAGCAAGGAAGTACATATTTCTCTCAACAACAGTGAGCAAATGGGGAATTCAATGATTCTGAAAACTTGAACTAGGAAAGACATGTCACCACATACTGTATGGACTTAAATAGAGCTTATCTGAAAAGGAAATAAGTGCAGAAATGCCACACTGTTTTGTTTGTGAGAATGGAAGAGAATACAAAAGTATTTTAAGAACCATCCAAAGAACTCCCAGATTCTTAAAGCTTTCTGATTCTTTCTCTCAGCCACGCTTGAGGTGTGGTTGTAGAGGCATCGTGACTCAGTGTTATGGAAGCTCAGCAATTTCCTGTGGCTTCCAGGGCATCACAGTAGACACTGAGAAGGTGTTGCTTTCTTATCAGCTTCATATTCACCTGCAGAATCTGTCACTCTTATCACTGACCTCGTACACTTATTATATGATTGACATTTCAATTGAACACTTAAATGTGATGTGGTACATGATAAAATACTTTCATCTATCCCAGGTTATTATGTAGAGACAAATTTAAAACACTACTAACTAGTGTTAGTTTAACATCCTGGTGCTAATATCACGGGTTCGGAACAGGACTATAATGCAAGTTTGTATGTAAATTTTACCAATTTTGGCTAATAAGATCCACTGTACACTCCTGAACCACTGCAAACTAATTAATCCATTTGAACTTCCTACACCATGAAAGGGTCTCAGTATCTTCTTGAGAAACATGATATGCTTAAAACACATTTTTATATTAATAATCAATTAATAAATCACTTTTTAATAATTATACTGTTTATTTATTACCAACTATAGCCCATTGACTCTTTTCAATATTTGTAATAATATTGATTCTTCCCTGGTTGAAAGTATTGCATTGTATTAGCTAGAATTACTGCTCATAAACTGATAACGACAATTATCCCAATTTGCTTTATTTAATGGCAAAGCAATTACATAAACCTTTTTTACTCTATTTTTATTAAATGCATCAGTATTACAGTTCCTCTTTTATACACCCACCATAAAATTTATAACCATAAGCATTCCTTGTTTATCTGTTCCTTATCTCCAACACGTGGGCTCGCATAATTTGTCAAGCTAATGCCCTTTTAACATGCTCAGATCACAGCTTGAGCCGAACAACCTTATAAATGTGCTTCCTGAGTCATTCTGTCCATATAGACAAGCTATGGGGCTTGTCTTGACCCTGGTAATGAGCATGCACGTTTAGGACAGAGAGAAAAGTTATGTGACACTTTTTATTGTACTGGACAAAATGAGAGGTTTAAAAGGTTTTGGCCATGCTGAAGATTACAGGATTGCAAGTCCGTACTTCCAAAATATCCTAAGAGGTCTTAAACAACTGCCAAAACTGGAATAACAGGATAAAATTGCCAAAACAAGTAGTGATTAAAGGGGCATAAACATGATCATGTTTTCAACAAATCTTTCTCAGTTTTAGCCATCATTTACACAATAATACCTGATAATGAAAAGTGGACATTTTTGAAAACAATACTACTATCATCTCCATGTAAACATCAAATACAGGGACATTCATTCATTTATTTATTTTCCTTCGGCTTAGTCCCTTTATTAATCAGGGGTCGCCACAGCAGAATGAACCGCCAACTTATCCAGCATATGTTTTACGCAGCGGATGCCCTTCCAGCCACAACCCAGTACTGGGGAACACCCATACACTCTTGCATTCACACACACACACACTATGGGCAATTTAGCTTATTCAATTCACGTATAGCGCTTGAAACCGAAGCACCTAGAGGAAACCCACGTGAACACGGGGAGAACATGCAAACTCCACACAGAAATGCCAACTGACTCAGCCAGGGCTCGAACCAGCAACCATCTTGCTGTGAGGCGACAGTGCTAACCACTGAGCCACCGTGTCGCCCCCATACAGAGACATATTGTTTTATATGCTTAATCTATAGACAAGTGTGAATATTTAACCAAAAGAAAAAAAACACAATAGCTGATTGGATTGGATTTTGATGGATTGTGTTTGTGCATATGTTGTTGGTATGCAAACTTTTTCAAAAACACAAAGGAAAACTTTTAATTAAAATCGATGTTATGTAACTTCTTTCACAAGGGAGATCTTTGTTTGTCAGTGTTAATGATAGCTTTTGGACATCAGAGAGCATGCTGCATATAGCAGGAACTGGCGCTCGCATTTCACCTCTAAGCTAGCCCTTCTTACATTCTTTCACTAGGACCAGAGAAAAACATCACTTTTTTAGCATGTGCAAGACAAATGTGTGCTGTATGTCAGACCCGCGACCTGAAAAGACTAGCGTAAGAGTAAACGCTGAGAGAAAAGTAAGAATGGAGTAAGTTGTCAGCATGGTGACCTCACCGACGGAGCCAACTCTACAAAATAGTGACACGATTCTTTAGCCCTTTTTTCCTTCTACTGTTGTAAATAGCGCCATCCATCTGTGCTGAACGCTGGCCTATTGTGATAACTGTGAATAGGCGTCATTATTGCGATGAGACGAATAAATAAATATATGTGGCAGAAAAGCAGAACAATAGCCCCTTTCCTGCCTTTGACATAGAGTCTTTCTTAGGGCTATCAGACAAAAACACGATGGAGGAGGAGAGAATATGGGACGGGAGGGTTTAGTAGAAAACAATAAAAGAAAGATTGTTCAAGCAGGATGCCACCGAGTGCATTTACATTCTACATTAAATAAAAGAACTTTAGCTTAAAGGGACAGTTCACCCAAACATGAAAATTCTTCCATCATTTACTCACTCTTGACTTTATCCAAACCAGTTTGAGTTTCTTCTTGTGCTGTTGAACACAAAAGATGATATTTTAAAGAATGTTATAGTATTAAGTAAAAAATAGTATTTGTTATTCCTACTATGTCAATAGTTACAGGTTTTCAACATTCTTTAAAATTTCTTCTCTTGTGTTCAACTGCACAAAAAACAAACTGGTTTGGAACTGGTTTTACTCACCCATTTACAAGGGTTAGTAAATGATAGTGGAATTGTAATTTTTGGGTGAACTTTCCCTTTATACGTTGCAGAGGACATATATGCACTGTATATAATATTAGAATGACTAAAAACAATACAAAAGATTGTGGTAATGGACAAAATCTACAGTACACACATTTAGTCGGAAAGTGCTTCATTTATGAACTTAATGTTTAAAAAGGAATTACATTAAAAAGTGTCTTTAGCCATCACAACTGGTCTGTTGATCTCAAATTGTCATAAACCAAAGCTTGAAATGATTATTTGGTCTCCTTTTAAACTACAAAATGTTGTGCAGCCCAAAACTCTTTTAAACCAGAATCACAACATTACGTCTGAGTCGTTTAAAGGCCCCACTGAAGTGTCACTTTCCTTGCACAAACAATGTGAAATACAGAGGGAGTGTGTAAGGTACACCAAAGGCCTAGCTGTGAAACATCTGGGATTTCTCATAGGAGTAATGCTTGGAGAGCAAACATGAAATGCTTGAAGAACTAAAGGCAGACAGAAATGAGTTCAAAGGGATGTTGAACAGTGAGTGATTTGTTGCAGTGCAGAAGCAACAGAAAAATGTGAGAAATTCTGAGAAAATAGTTATTAGAACAGCTGAAACAAAGATTAAGGTTGGGCTAGGATTCTATTCAATTTTGTACATGTATGTAGAAAAATGTATGATTTTTAACCTTCATGAAAATTAACAATTCTCTCAATCAGCTATACATTTACCCAATCTTAAAAATAACAAGTTATGATTGCAATTCAATTTGATTCAAGGGTATATTAATCTATATATATCGACTGACAAATTTTCTGCCTATTTTACACAGCTCATAAATGCAAACAAAATATACCATGAACATTTAATTGTACTTTCTGAAGAGGTTAGATTTTCCATCCCAAGTAAGCATTCCTTAAGTAACCCAAATTAAATATTTGTTAGCAACTTTTTACTGTTGTCAGAGAATGATGCTATTTAAAAAAAAAACGTTAACTCCCTTCTAAAATTGACTCCACTGAAATGTATAAATCATGAAAAATACCAACCTTTTAAAAGTTTCATCAGGTGCTCTTTGGCAGTGAAGGGGCTCTAGGACAGTGGCTACAGAAGCACTGCTTATCACTTTAACATAGTTAGGTCCCAGAAGTGGACTTTCCTTCAGCTGTTCGACTAGCGCCAAAACAAACCTCCACACTTCAACACTACCCGCATCTTCTCGCTGGCAATAGTGCCAGGCCAAACAGCGAGAAGCCAACCCTGTTGCCCTGCATGCTTCTGACTGTGGCCAAACTAGTTCTGTGCAGAGGGCTGTCTTTCCCATGCCGGGGCCCCCAGTCAATAGGACGCCTGGAGAGACACGGACTGATCCCTCCACACCCTTGTTGGCATCTCGAGCCTCTAGGCATCTTTGGAGCTTCTCGAGGGCCCATTCACGGCAGTAGAACCGCCGGCCCCGTAACAAGCTGGGTAACATGCTTCTCATCTGGCCCTCAGGAGATGTACCGGGACGGACCATGAGGATGTTCCTTCTTCCATAGTCCCACTTGGGATCTCTTCAAGCATTCAGTACAGTTAACACAAAAAATCCAGGGGGTTGTGCTGAGCTATATGCAAATGTTTGCTACGGAGCGCTTTCCGGAATGGAGAGTCAGAGAGAGTGTCCTCAGATGACTGTTGGCCGCAGGTGTGTTTGTATTTTGCAATCCAGCAGGTCCAAGTCATTCTGCTAGTCAGAGGTCCTGTAAGACAAAACAAACATAAGGAGAAGGGTGTAATTCGGTCAATGTTTAAAAACTTTCCCCTAACCCAGTTTAATTCGCAGAAACAAGTAGAAGTCATGTTGAAAAGATTTTTTTCTTACAGTGCATTAGGTCAGCATATAAACATATCGATAAACTGACATAAAATTGAAACGTCATTTTACAAGAGTGATACATAACTTTTATGTTTGTCTCATTTCTAAACAGACTGTTTCCTGAAAACCTTCATCAGGGTGTCATTGGTTCACTGAATGCATTTACATGCATGTTCTGAAACTGGTCATTAAGCTAACAATGCATGTGGTCATGTAAAAGCGGTGAACCCATTTTCTTTTATACACACACCTACAGCTTATTGGAGTGTGCATGTGTGATATATGACAGGAAAGTGTCCTTACTGTGGATTTAAGTGCATTCAACCACAGGAAACTTTCTGAATGATATTGTGCACTCTTGAGTCAAGATTGTTCGTTTTTTAAGTGCTCTCATACAGAGCAGCCATAGGATAAAATGAGTCTGGGAAACTTCAAATGTAAAAGAAGAAAGAGTCCATTAAAGTTTCTTGCTGGCATTTTAGAGTTCTTTTTCGTGTTTTAACAGTAAAGCCCAAATAATAAATACAATTTGCTGAGTGCAGTCTTGAAGTGACTACATGGAAATAACATGATTTTACTATAGTCTCATGAAAGCAGCTTGGTCAGGATATTGATCTGCATGTAAAATGTGTTCTTTCAATAAACTGATCGTTGGTAGTTATCAGCATATTGGTATGCATGTAAACATGCTCTGTGTGTAACCACAAGCTATCAGTTGCGCCAATGTGTCTGACGCGTCAGGATGCATAAATAAACACAGATACGCTCCAAAAATGTGGCACCGATTGAAACCAGTCATTATTTTTGCAATTCCGTTTGGTGATGAAAGCACCACGGAAATTACACACTTCACCTTTAAATGAAAGCTTGGCATTTAGCGCAGCTATGACATGCGAGATGGAAAGGTTGAGAGAGAAACAGAAATAGACAGAGGGGTAGAACATATCTGTCAAACTCCCGTGAAACTGAGAGCTCAGATATACAAGCGAGTAAAGCTTCTGACCCAACCCTCAACTAAAATAGTGCTAAGCAATAACGAAATAAAGTTAGATAAATCAAGAAAAAGATAGACATAAATTCTTACCTTAATTGATAAACTGTTCTTCCTTTACATTTTCTCCATGGCAGCCTCACCTCAAATTCTCTCTTCATGCCTTTCTGTTGCTCCTTTCTTCTTTCTCACAGGTCTGAAATGTACTCCTCCTTTGGCATATTCTCCCCGGCTCCCAGCTGCTTACCGGTTTTTCTGGTCCTTTATCTCCTCCCCTCCTGCTCCTCAACATGTTAGGGCATGAAGTGAAATAGCTGACTGCAAGAAAGAGAGCAAGCATGAGTATGAGGGAGGAGTTAGGTTTGGGGTCAAAGTTTAAACTCAGATGCATGATGTCATACAGTGTTTCTGCTTGCTTGCTTTCTGTGTCCATACACCTTCTAGTTAGAGAGTGAAAACTCTCAGTCAAGATCTAGACAGTTGCTCTAAATGCTTTACACTTCACATGTCTGCAATTTATTAGAAGCCATAAAACAAAACAGAAGTGCCTTCACTGAACAGCCAGCAACCTCATTACAACAAACACAGTGCTGCTGACAGTGTAATTTCTTCATGATGCCTATATCAACAACAATCGACAACCCATGGTGGTGAGAGGGAGTGTAACAGTTAAAAACGCAGGCTGTGTGCCTGGAGGTCACAGGATCAAATTGTTACGGATGATCCATGAATCCTCTAAATGTTGTGTCCTCCAGGGAAGCACCCATCCTGAGATTGCTCCAGGGGGATTCTCCCTGTAATTACTGCACTGTGGGTTACATTGGGTAGAGTGAGATGGAAAACAAGAAACTTATGTGCGTTTTTTTATGTTCTAGTGAGATGGGGGTCAAAATAGTAAATATTAAACAACAAAATAACTGCCTTAAATAAATCAGCAGGAATTCTGAATACATAAAAGATATATTATTTCTGAACACAACTGCAATCGTGTCAATGCTGATAGATAATCCACATATTTTACCCATAGATCAAAAAAACATTTTATTCAAAGCAGGTAGATGGCACAAAAAGCCCTGAAAGGACATATTGTACGTTTAAGACATTACATCTCCATTCTTATATAAATATTGTTGTTTTTATAATCACATATAGATACATTTGAGTTTGGCATTTTAAAGTAAAAATGTTATTTTTTGTGTTAATTGATAAGGATATTTTTTACAGGTCAAGGCAAATTATTTTTTTATTGTGGCAAGCTGTCACATATTTTGATTATGTAGCCATACACTTCTTACTATTTACATTTTTGCTGATTTAGGAATTGTTTTTTTTTTATATATACAATTGTTAAATGTTGTTGTCCCATACAGTGTGAAAGCAGTAGTTCACCCAAAAATGAAAACTTACTGTTAATCTAATCCTCATATCCAAGATAGGTGTCCTTTTCCCCCCCTTTAAAACAATTAAGATTCTGTATATCTGCTTCCATGAAAAACGAGAAATTACATTGTGCATTGTGAATATGGAATAACATCAAGTCCTGCATCATTACATCCTTCATGCCATTAATAATTCAGCTGAAGCTTTTAACATTGCCGCAGGTTCAGTCCTCCTCGAATAACCGAAGAATATTCATCTTGAGCAACAACCCCTCCCCCCACCCCCCCATACCCCAAAAGCAGTTGATCTCTACAAGTTGATCCTGTCCGTTTTCCAACTGCACTTAACCATTACACTACAGTACACTACACTACACTACACTACACCAAGTCCAACTAAGTTTTATTTTTATTTTCATAAATGACCCAGATAATCAACATGAAAACGCAGTGCATGGAAATTAAAAGATGTATAACCCTTGCCTGCACACTCAGCTTCCAGCGTCTGAATACCGTTTAATTGACCGGAAGCGGAGACTCGGCAGGTTACAGGTGCCGCATCTTCATCATCCTGACGCCCACCTGGCGCTCAATGCACTCGGACACCACAAAACCCGAAGCCTTTCAATCCTTCACGACACAAAGCTGCACTCCGAAGAACCATCTCGTTTTCTGTCAGCATGGCAACAGATCCACGCGTGTCCACGGTGTCCACATAGTGCAGCTCCACGGCACGGCGAGTGTCGACTCCAGTGAGGGTTTGTACGGTGTATATGTTTGTTTACATGAAGCGTGGTGTTATTCCGCGTCGTGTCCGTCGATCATTCCTTAAACGCTTATCACTTCATGTCTCTGCTAAAACAGAGCAGATCACGCGCTGCTCCCACGATGGAAGTCTGTGGCAGCTCCAAGTTTTCAAGCATCTTGATTGGTTTATTCCTGCTTGATCGCCATGGTCCACAAGAGGGCGCGTTTGTCAAGTAGTGTGAGATTAATAGCAGATTAATGCTGCTGTAATTCAAAATGGCAAACCTGTAGGACATATGAATGATATTATTATGTACATGGAAACAAATACAGATAAACTATATAAAATGGGAGGATCAAATATTAGATGCATGACTGTGTGTCACTTTCACTGTATTTTCAAAGGGGTTTGGCACCAAATGTTGCGCCCTGTTTGCACAAGCAAGGGGTGAGCCCCTCACAACACAATACAAACAGAATCAGGACTGAATTACTTTCATTATTATAATTTTTTTATTATAATCATTATTTGTATTTTATTATTATATTATTGTTATTAATATTTATTATTATAGTATAATTACTATAACTTTTTCAAAACAAAAAACTATTCATGTAACAATATTAATATGACACTCAGTTACTCGGTTAGGCCATTCCACTATTTTATTACACATTTTTATTAATGTTAAAATAATCCTAATGGTCTTACAGTAGGCCTAATACTTGTTTTGTGACATTCATTGTCTGCTTCTGTTTTGCCAAGTCAGTTGTTGAACTATAAATTAATAGGGGTGCAAAGGAAATACAAATTAAATTGATTTATTTTGTGTTTTATGTATATTTTAGCTGATTACATAGACCTACATTAAAGATTATTTTGAATGCATGTAGGGAAGTGCAAATGTGTATAAACAAATCTATTGGGCTAATTATGTATCGTTATGTACACATGGGATAACAGATCAATGATCATAAATTTCGTTTATCACTCTAATATTTTGTAGGAATTGTGGTTGGGTGCTTAAAGTAATTTGAGTCAATCGTGTGACTTAGTCTAAATGGAGAGGGGATTTTGAGGGAGATCCTGATATGTCAATGTTTCTTTCTTTTTTCATTTATGTAGGAATTGGTGTAGATTGAATACAACAAAAATAGTAGAAACAAACTTTAAAAAAAAATCTAATTCAGCTAACTAAACCTTTTTTTTTTATTATTGTCTGATCACCTCTAGTTACATTCATTTAAAGGAAGTATCCTTTCAATATTTTCAGTTTAAACTGGCAAACTTACAAAAACATCAAGGGCATAAGGTTGTTTTATTAAGTAAGCTTGCTTAAAGACATACAGTATTCAGCAAAGTTTTACCAAGAGTTTTAGTTTTAAAATCTTTTTAGCATATACAGTATTAATGTTAAAAATCGTGTCTAATTTATCTTGTTTATTTGCTGGTGTTCTTTTGCGTTTATCTGATTTGTTTTAAAAAAATGTTTTTGCCTTTGTTGCTGACATGGGAGTTAATCAAATATGATATATTTAGCTACCTTTTCTTTATGAATGAAACTAAATTTATGGTGGGTTGTTGTCTTCTTTGCTTTTACCTGCCACTCACAGTAATTCAAGTACAACTAGCCCAATGTGTTTTGACATTTGTTTTGGACAGTTGTTCTTTACTAAGTAGTGAGAGTAGTAATCAGTCATGCGCTGAGTAGTGTTTAGAACATATTTTACTTGCATTACTTTATTTTGGCAAATAATGGTGCTTTTACCATAGCATGATTTTTCAGTGCTCTTTCTACCACTGCATTGGACCATCTTATACATTATTTTACACCTACTTTTGGCTATTTTTATTTTTTATACTGTAATGTTATATTGCATAAGGTGATTACAGACCTGGATATCATTTCATCTTAATACTGTAGCTATAATTACACATTTCTCCGCATTTCTGTAACCTGCTGAGAATGTTTAAAAGCTGCTTGATGTTTTAGCCTTTCGGCACAAGTATTCTATTAAAGATCCAACAATAGGCTATTTTCCTGTTTAAGGTATGCACTGGAAATCCTGTAGTGTGATATTTAGCATTTCCAAGGCAGGTCCAGGAATTCAGAGAATAATGCTTGAGATAAATTCACCGCCGGGCAGCACGGTGGCGCAGTGGGTAGCACAATCGCCTCACAGCTAGAAGGTCGCTGGTTCGAGCCTCGGCTGGGTCAGTTGGCATTTCTGTGTGGAGTTTGCATGTTCTCCCCGTGTT
>CAIGQW010053321.1:9817273-9852510 GCA_903798125.1 Danio choprae
GCATAAAAATGGCTTCACAGGCAAGGATATTGTGGCTACTAAGATTGCACCTAAATCAACAATTTATAGGATCATCAAGAACTTAAAGGAAAGAGGTTCAATTCTTGTTAAGAAGACTTCAGGGCATCCAAGACTTTGGAAGATGGCCTGGTGTCAAGAAGGGCAGCAAAGAAGCCACTTCTCTCTGAAAAAACATCAGGGACAGATTGACCTTCTGCAAAAAGTATGGCAAATGGACTGCTGAGGACTGGGGCAAAATCATATTCTCCTATGAAGCTCCTTTCTGATTGCTTGGGGCATCTGGAAAAGGCTTGTCCGGAAAAGAAAAGGTGAGCGCTACCATCAGTCCTGTGTCATGCCAACAGTAAAGCATCCTGAGACCATTCATGTGTGGGGTTGCTTCTCATCCAAGGGAGTGGGCTCACTCACAATTTTGCCCAAAAACAGCCAAGAATAAAGAATGGTTATAAAAGAATGGGTTGCTATCAGTCAGGATTTGGTCCAGAAGTTGATTGAGAGCATGCCCAGTTGAATTGCAGAGGTCCTGAAAAAGAAGGGCCAACGCTGCAAATACTGATTCTTTGCATAAATGTCATGTAATTGTCAATAAAAGCCTTTGAAATGTACTAAAAATATAATTACAAGCACTTCATACATCACAGGAACAACTGAAACAAAGATCTAAAAGCAGTTTAGCAGCAAACCTTGTGAAAACTAATATTTGTGTCATTTTTACCTGTCATGTTCAAGGGCACACTTATGTAATGCATTATGTCCAACAGTGCTGTGACATAATCTTGATATAAACTTTTCTGAACTGTACATTCTTTTGCCTTTGCTTTTTAACCATGAAAACGTTCAGGCTAGTAGCACTGAGAAAGAAAAGCAGAGCCTCATGGAGCTGTAGATTTGGCTGTGGGCCTTTTTACTATTAGGCACAAATATGGCCTTTGATTTAGTTCTTGAACGGAGGTAGACCGTGTGGTCAGTGACACATGCGAGAGTGGATGCTGATGCTAATATATCAACAAAATGTGTTTTTTTTTGTTTTTTACATATTTATTAATTCAGATTAATTTTCAACATTATTATTATTATTGGTTCATTATTTAATTTAGATCTTTAGAACAACTCCTTGATTCTTTTGATGTATTATACTATAATAGTTATACAGTAGTAATAAAATAATAATACACTGTTTTGTCTGTTATTTTATATGTATGTATGTATGTATGTATGTATGTATGTATGTATATATGTATGTATGTATGTATATATGTATGTATGTATGCATGATGGCAGCAAAAATATAGAAATTTTCTAAAATAAGACTAAATTAGATTTTTTGTAACTAATTAAGCAATATACAAATAATTATATACACGCACGCACGCACGCACGCACGCACGCACGCACGCACACACACACACACACACACACACACACACACAAATGACCATTCAATGTGCCAAAGGTGCATATTTGTTTACTTACACTTATACCTCCTTACATATCATTTATTGTTTTTCATCGCATGAATACATGAAAATATATAGCTGCATTCATAATCAGTAACATAAAAAGGCATCAGCAAAACATGTGAAAACAAAATAACCAATATAGGGAGGTTTCAGTTTTTTTTTGCAGTTTCCTCTCAAAATCCACATTAAAATTAACTGAGCAAAACACTTTATGCTTTGCATCTGCTTTCATGAGTATTTCGACACCACAAAACAGTCTGTTAATGATAACCATATCAATCTAAACTGCAGAGCTCAGCATGTGGTATTGATTGTCTGTGTTATTTGCTTGGTTATCAGGGAGAAAGGTAACACAGCATATTTTAAAGGGTTTTCTAGAAAATTCAATCCTGTTCAGGCATGTACACATTGCATTTTCAATAACTTATTTTATCATGTTTTCATTAATGTGCTTTCATAGAAGTTGAAGCATCTTAATCTGTTTTACTAAGCTGCAAGCTACTGTTAAAAACATTGAAAGTAGACCGTTCGTGCATGGCAGTGCTAGTTTCTACACTTATTAGTGACTGGTTAGCTTGACTGTTTCTCTAGTTGATCATCTTCAGTTAATTTTTTTTTCTGCATTTTACACATTCTGCTTATATTTTTACATAATTTGTGTGCAGATTTTAACCTTTTTTGAGATTGTGGACACTACTGTGCAGTGCACAACACACACTCCATGGATGTCTTATAATTTATAATTCAATAAAATTTTTACAAATGTGTACAATTCTAAAAAGTATTCTGAAATTGACAAAATGCTGCATAATGCACTCTTATGTTCCTGAAAAATGCATGCTAATGTGTGTTTGAACTATCAGGCCAGTGACAGCCAACCTGCAAGCAGGTCTCAAATAACCTGTGCATTGCTCAACCTGTGTTACCTGTACCCCATCAGAAACTCTTTGGAAAAAAACAACAACAAAACATACGTACCTTGACCAGCTTGTGCATTTGTACGTGTGTTATTAAGTGTGGGCATGTAACCGAATGCCCCTTCCTACGCTCTATGCAAACGGGGTGTGTACGTGTCGTGTCCCGCGTGCCTGCAGAATCCCAGCAGTCCTCGGAGGAGTACATAAACTGCAGGACATCAGGTTGTGCTTCACCTTTTTCAGTTGAGCTCTGTTTCACCAGAGGACCTGCTGACCATGAGGCTCATTCAAGCTCTCTCTCTGTGCCTGGCTCTCTCTCTGAGCCTCGCTGCTCCACCGTGAGTATATTTACACACACCATTTATACTAATGTGTGTATATATATATATATATATATATTAATATTGTGCTTTATAAACAGGCATCTGGTTTTCTTTGGTGTCTTTTGCAAACATATGAAATCCAATGAAGTGGCTTATTCAATGTTTTACTTTTTTTTTTAATTAACCATAAAAATATGGGTGAAAATGCTTCTTGCTAACATATATATTTTTGTAAAATGTAAACATTTCATTGGAATAAATTGATTATTATGTGATTGTATTATATTAAAATGCTATGCAAGCAAAATTATAATAAGAGTCAATGATTTTAAGACAAAGATTTAATATTACAATAAGTTATAATTGAAGTTTGAAACTAATCTTTATTACTACACATACCTTTGTAATGTACAGTATTGTAATCTGTATAATTTTAACATTCACATTCTTTGATTTCAGGCAACATAAAGAGGATCATTCTCATAAAGGTGGGTCTTGTCAATGACTTGATGTTTTCCCTAAGTAGGCAGTAAGTGACTGTAATTCTGCTCATTCTGATTCTTTGTTGTTGTTTTAGGCAAACCTGGTGGTGAAGGACACAAGCATGAGTTACACCATGGTGCTCAGCTTGACCGCTGTAAAGGAATGGAGTTTGATGCGGTTGCCGTGAACGAGGAGGGAGTTCCTTATTTCTTCAAGGGTGAGAGACGGCTGGTCACAACAATCAAACGCTTTTAAAATGGTCAGTTAAAACAAATAAGAAAATAAATACGATAGAAATATGCCAAAATGAACAACAATATGAAAAGAAGAAAAAATATAGTAACATGCAAAGAACATGCAGGAAGTAATTTGATCTTGGTGACATTCTACGTTGTAGAAAGGGATACAGAAATAACGATAAAAAAGATGAGCGATCAATCCCATCCAAGTGTGAGTTTTATGGCAACAATCCTGCCATAAAACAGTCCCTGATTTGCCTTTACTCATTGTCCCTACACACGACTCCCACCTACCACATCTAAGATCCAGATTCTGTTGGTTTAACTTCCCAATGTTTTCAAAGAGTGCTACAAAACACATCATTATTGCAGAATAAATGGATCCCAGATGCCCTATAACTTTAGCAACTTTATGAAGCAGCCACTTTATGAAGCTTACCTCAAGATTTGTGTTTCATGTCTTTGGACTCGTTTGAATTTTGCTTGCAATAAATAAAGGTGAACTACTATGGTAGAACTGCAATGTTTGATGAAGCTGCACACCAAAACTAGGCCCAAACAGCTGCATTAATAAATTCTGTTTGTAATTACTTTGTACTTCTTTTTTATTTTATACATTTTGTTTTCAATTGTGCAACTTTTAGCTCATATTTCAGACCCATTTCTCTTTAGAAAACGCCGTTTTTATCTGTCATCTGTGTTTTGTAAAATAATGTACTTATAGTTGGAGAGTAGTCTCTCTATTTCACAAGATCATCTCATTCGAAAACTTTAGCCTAACCCTGTGTTAACTGATTTTACACTATGACTTTTGCCCGAAGGTGACCACCTGTTCAAGGGTTTCCATGGCAAGGCTGAGCTGTCCAATAAAACCTTCCCTGAGCTGGATGACCATCATCATCTGGGACACGTGGACGCTGCGTTCCGCATGCACTCTCAGGACAGCCCAGACCACCATGACCACCAGTTCTTTTTCTTGGTAAACATTCAACATTCCAATTAAGTTGCAATTTACTTAGTCAGATCCACTGTAATGTTTGCTGTACATCAGACATGCAAATTAACCTCTTCCTCAACCCCATTAAAGGACAACAAGGTCTTCAGCTACTACAAGCACAAGCTGGAGAAGGACTATCCTAAAGACATCTCTGCAGTTTTCCCTGGAATCCCTGATCATTTGGATGCTGCAGTGGAGTGTCCCAAGTCAGACTGTCCTAATGACACTGTAATCTTTTTCAGAGGTATTGCAGGCTGGTATTGTCTTATTTGTCAGTTACAGTGTGCAAGGAAAGGATGTTGAGCTTTTGTATCATACGATCCCCTGAAGGTGATGAGATCTACCACTTTAACATGCACACCAAGAAGGTTGACGAGAAGGAATTCAAAAGCATGCCCAACTGCACAGCAGCCTTCCGTTACATGGGCCATTATTACTGCTTCCACGGACATCAGTTCTCCAAGTTTGACCCGATGACAGGAGAAGTCGATGGCAAATATCCAAAGGAGGCCCGTGATTACTTCATGAGGTGCCCTCACTTTGGTAAGTGTATTAAGGAACGTGTTTGGAAAAATGGTAGAGCTGGAGCAAGCATTTTAGCATTACAAAATATTTTTCTATACATAAACCTTTCATGTCTCCTGCAGGAAGTAAGACCACTGAGGACCATGTTGAGAGAGAACAGTGCAGTCGTGTACACTTGGATGCTATTACATCTGATGACGCTGGCAACATATATGCTTTCAGAGGTAAGTTTTATTATTGTCTGGCCAAATCTCATGGCTGTTTGTAACTCTTTGATGTTGTTGTTGCTAGTTTGTGTCAGAATCTCATTTCTAAGATTTTGTACAATGTATTTGCAACTGTTATGTTTAGAGGGTTTTCTAAAATATCATACAAATGAAAAAACTTTCATGCAGAACATGACGCAATAAAGCAAGGGAAGTTACAGATGAATGGGGATTCATTTCATTCTTCTTTGGGTGTCTAACCACTGACACTCATCCTGAATTATTTTTGCTTGCATATGTACCTTGCTATTTATTTATTTATTTATTTTTAAAATTTATTTATTTATGTTTTTTTTCTTAAATCTCAACATAACAATAGGCAAAAGTAAATTAAAATAAAGTTTAATAGTATGCCAAAAGCACAAACTATATAACCTGTTTATGACCTAAACTTAACCATGCCTCCCATTCTTGCTAGTTTCCTTTAGATTTTCCTTTAGCTAGTTTCCTTTAGACTTTAAGAGTTTTTTTTTAGATTTTTGTACTCTTTGTGACTTTGTCAGATTGTTCAATAACACAATTTACACAGTAATGTTACAGTATTTATTGTATTATTGTATTTACTAAAAAGAGCAATGTTCAATATTTGTAAAGGATTTATTAATTATAGTTCGACGTTAGTTAATGCACTGTGAGTTAACATGAACTATCAATAAACAACTGTATTTTCATTGACTAATATTAACAAAGATGAATACATACAGTAGAAAACGTATTGTCTGTAGTTTGTTTGTGTTAGTAAATAAGTTAACATTAACCACATGTCCCGCATTGTAAAGTGTTACAGATTGAGATTGTAAACAGAGCAGAAGGGTGACAGGGATTTTTTTTACATTACATTATTACACCAGTAGGTGGTGACAAAGGACTGTTTTTAAAACCATCATTCATTCATCATTCAAGTGATTCTTTCTAAGAACCTATAACTTGAGTCTGAGTTCAAGATTAGCCATTTTTAACTTTTTAAGTTGATAGCATACAGACTTTAAGGCAAGGTTACTGATTATGTAACAAAATTTTTTAGTGAGTAGATTTAAGATTTGTTCACTTAACTATTTAGTTAAATACCCTCTGCAGAAAACGTATGCCAGTAGTTGGCGGTTCATTCCGCTGTGGCAATCCTGATAAATCAGCGACTACGCCCTGATTGAATGAAAATAAATAAATGAATGAATTTCAGATTCATCAAAAAAATCCTTGTTTTTTTTTCCCTCTAGGTCACCACTTCCTCAGCATAACTGGTGATAAATTTCATTCTGACACAATTGAGAGTGAATTTAAGGAACTGCACAGTGAAGTGGATTCAGTCTTCTCTTATGATGGCCATTTCTACATGATCAAGGTTCATTAGTGCTGCATTTGGCTTTATAATATTAGATGTCTCTTCATCTGTTGTACGGTGTGAAGTGAAAGTGTGTACAATTATATTCTCTGATATTATGTGCGCAGGACAATAATGTGTTTGTGTACAAAGTCGGAAAGCCACACACACACCTGGAGGGCTACCCTAAACCCTTGAAGGATGTGCTGGGAATTGAGGGTCCCGTAGATGCTGCCTTTGTGTGCGCAGATCGCCATGTTGTTCACATCATCAAAGGTATAAACACTATCATGCTTGCTCTGTAAAACACTGATACCTTATTACAAGATTTTGTTGTTGAGTGGCAGAAAACTCACTGTCTCTTCTTCTGTAGGTCAGTCAATCTCTGAGGTTGACTTGAAAGCCAGCCCACATAAGCTCGTGAAGGAAGGAACCATTACACAGTTCAAAAGGATTGATACTGCAATGTGCGGGCCCAAGGGTGTGACGGTTGTCATCGGTAACCATTTCTACAATTATGAGAGTGTCCCAGTTATGCTGATGGCCAAAAGCATGCCTGAACAGCAGAAGGTGTCTCAGCAGCTGTTTGGCTGTGACCACTAGAGGGCTGAGCACTGCTGTGCAATGACAGTCTGTACAGACTAGGATTTCCAAGCAGCAGCATATCCACCTTCCTCTAACTCTTGTCACTTTGATCTCAAAAGTGTATTCCTACCTCTGGTGTTCTGCTCAAATAATCTAGCTCTTTGCAAACGTGAATAAGAATACAATTCTGACTTTTACTGCCATTGCATGGCGTGCAGATTAATGTACGTGTACACAACAGAGCCTGTTGTTTGAAGCTCCTACTAAGGATGAGACTTGATTATTTCACCTTTGTCTGCATTCTGTGCGCTTAATAAATAGTCTTATCTTGTACATGTGTCTTTTTTTTAATGTAGTTTGTTGTGATACTAGCTATATAATAGGGCTGTATGTTTTGAGGGAACATTTTAAATAAAAAACTGGAAAATGTTAAGTCTATACACAATACACAGTTCACTGTGACTGTTTAAAACAGGTGTCTTAAGGCATCCAAAGTTTACACATTTACTCTGAACTGCCTAAATGGCATAATTTAGCTTTAATAAGACAGCTGTTTAAGGCTGATGTTTAATAAGATATCTTTGTTCTCATTCTTGTGGGGAAAAAAAAACAAATGGTGACAATTATAACAAAGGACATTTTTTAAATTACCTGATATACATTATAATATACAGTCAATGAAAACTGATTTAAAGTTGCTGTTGTCATTTTGCCTTGATACGTCTTTATGATTTGTTCAAGAAAAGCTGTTCAAAATCTTTTCTGTGCTAATTTGTACAAATTACAGCATTTCTGAAACTGCCATGTGGGACGTATGTTTCGAGTAAATTGAAACTTATAGAAAAAGTGAAACTTAACATGACTGTGAGAAATGATCTGTAAATTTGCTTTAACGAACTGCTAACTGAGGAAAAAGGTCTAACCCCAGGAGATCATAACATGAATAAAGGAGCTTTTTTCTTTTATGAAAAGGTAAAAAAACAGAACTCTACTTGGTTACATTTGTGCAGCTTCAGGTAAAATGAAACCAAAACCTAAGCGTAGGTTACTAAAGATGGGCAGGCTCTCAGAGCGAAAGCATTAAGCATCTCACAGAGCTGAACAGAGTGAGTACCTGCTTCATTCCCACATTTTATTCTCTCTCTCTCTCTCTCTCTCTCTCTCTCTCTCTCTCTCCCTCTCTCTCTCTCTCTCTCTCTGTTTACAGCTGGTGACTTAATTTTTTTATGATCGGATTGTTATCCTATCTTGATAATTCTAGATGGCTAGTCTAGCTATATAAATCGGATCGCTCAAACCACTCTAGGAGGTGGTCTGGGACGGATCATGGGCGGGGCTGGAATATATTGAAAATATATTTTCAAGTGTCAAAAACAGTGGGAGCGCTTTAATAAAGTTAACCGCAACTGTCTCGGATGTATTTGTGCTTCATACACTGCTTATTTGGCTGTTTGCACACAGGTCTTGTTTTAGTGTATTCATTTTACGCACTCACTTTCCTTTCGGTTTTTCCCTGATTTATCAGGGATTGCCACAGAGGAATGAATCGCCAATTACCACATCTTTTATGCGACAGATGGCCTTCCAGCTGCAACCCAGCACTGAGAGTAGCCCACACTAACTTGCAAACCACCAAATAAGCACAGTTTACTTTTTTTTTTTTTTTTTTACAGAGTTTACTGCTTTATTTTTTCTCTCCTCTTTTGCTGAATTCTCTCTTAACTAAGCAGCATCAGGTAAAAACTGGACTCCTGCATTGTGAGGTAGATCGATGAGCATATTTTAATCGCCAATTCTAGCAAACAATGAATATAGATTTTGAAAGAAATCTTGGTAGAATGAAGGAATTTTTCTCTGTCTACATGTACATTACTGGGTTTTCATTTTTAGTATATTTAATAGTGTATGTGCTGCTGAAATAAGACAAACGGTACAACGCAAATGTATAGTGATAACCTTGCAGCCGGTAAAATGAAACTTTGATGGCCCGCCCAGCTAGAAATTTTTAGTTCTCTACATGTTCTGAGAATATTACCAAGCAATGTTGCATTACTGTTTTTAGCGGGTAGTTTTGTTTTAGTTCCCAGAACATTGTCCTAAAAGATAGGAAAACATTTTCTAGAAACATTCTAACCACATTTGCTGGTAACAATTTTAGAACATTATATTCTAACATTCTTATAACATTATTAGTGGGCAGTTTTCTTTAAGTTCCCAGAATGTTCTCTTTAATGGTAGGAAAACATTCTCTAAATACATTCTAAATACGTTTCGAAGTAACATTGCTACAACATTATACCCTAACATTATTATAACGTTTCAACGTATTGTTTTATTTTACTTCCCAGAACATACTCTCAAAAGATAGGAAAACATTCTCTAAAACATTGTAACCACATTTGGTGGTAACATTGTTGAAACATTATACTCTAACAATATTACAACATTTCAAGGTACTGTTTTATTTTACTTCCCAGAACATTCTCTTAAAAGACAGGTAAATGTTCTCTAAAACATTCTAATCCCGTTTAATGGTAACATTGTTGAAATATTATACTCTAACATTTTCAGCAGGTATTTTGTTCTAGTTCCCAGAAAGCCTTCCTTAAAGTCAGGACAATATTCTCGAAATATTCTACACGTTTGTTAATAAAATAGTTTTTTTTCTTATTGTTTCCAAAATGTACAGTAACAATATGACAGACACAAAACACTCTCTATAACCATTTCAAATATTTTATTTTACCGTAACATTGTGAAAAAGAAAGTTTGAAGCACTGCATTTTCTTACATTCTTGTTCTCATTGTATAACAAGTGTAACATATAAAACAAAAAAAACAAAAAAATTAAAAAACAAACTGTTCAAAAAACAAACCAGTTTTAGAAAGAGCGAGAAAAAAGGCAGAATCAACAGGGCCACTCCCCTCTGGTGCTGCACCTTGAGTTGGCCCTCCATTATCCACCTGCATACAGAATATTAATTAAAATCTATGTAATGTCTGATTTCTTGATTATTTAAGACACCATTGCCTTGTTTGTTAAAAGAAACTCAGATACAGTTCATACAAAAGAAAGACATCAAAACAAGTGCATATCAAACAAGTTTAATCAAACAGAGATGTTGTTCAACTAAATTATTAACAACACAAACTAATGACACTGCACTGCACTAGACATGGCTCTCCTACTCAATCTCACGACATTTTGTGATTTTATTCATGAAATCTAGATATATATACATGTGTGTTAATGGGACAAACTATGTATTTTTGTGTGAACCAACACAATAATTAAATCTCATAAACTAAAAGTAACAGAACAACTTTAAAGTGATAATGATTTAAAAATTTGTCAATTGTCACAAAAAACATTAGATTTCAATTTGTGCTGACTGACATAAAAATAAAAGTCAGGCTTTCATGAAAATAAAAACATAATTTAACATGTGTATATATATATAAATCAAATATTTGCAATTATATTACAATATCTTGTGAGGGGATATAATGTTTAGCTAAAATACTTTTTTCTCTTCTGCATCACGCTCAATTAATCCCTCCATCTGGCCATTCAGAAATGACTACAATTTATAGTACATACCTGGCTGCAAGACTATGGATTTACAATGTAACTTTATGTTGTCTTTGTAATTATTATTAACTATATTAACAATTAATGGATTTAATGTTCGGTCAAGTTTACAGTGATTATTCCCCCAAAAATCTAATTCTGTCATGATTCTGTCTCTCTAGTTGTTCCAAATCTGTTCACCTTTGTTAATTTTGTTGAACACAGAGAAATGTACTTGGAGGAATGCTTGTGTAACTAAACAGTTTTTGACGATCACAGCAGAAAAAAATGATGATGGTAGTAAAAGGTGTCCAAACTGTTTTTTTATTGTTTTGTTTTGTTGAACACAAAATGAGATAAAAGTAATTCTTCCTACTATGGCAGTCAATGGGGTCCAAGAACTGTTTGGTTACAAGCATTCTTTCAAATATCTTTCTCTGTGAAATTTATACAGATTTGAAATAACTTAAAGGTGGGTAAATGATGACAGAATTTATATTTTGTAAGGAGTTAAATTTTGTTTCAAGGGTTTTATAAAGTTTAGATGTAACATTACCATTGTAACTACACATGTTAATTAAGTACCAGTACAATGTACCAACATGAATTAACATAATAAGTAAATTGTATAAACTCATGTAATTTGTAACCAGTCACCCAAAATGACAGAAAATGCTTCAGTTGCTGAAATGAAAGTACATCCTTTTACTTACCTGAGTGCCTCTGTGAGGGCAAGTATTGGGGTGGATCTTGTGGCAGGCCTCTAAATATAAAGAAAGACAAAGCGGAAAAAAAGAGGATTTTAGTACTTTAAATTTGTATATGAACTCATAACAGTACAGAACTTACCAGAATAAACAATGAAATAGGAATAAATCTAAATGAAAAACTAAATTAAATACATATTTAATACAAACTCAAGCGTTTTTTAATTTGCAAGAAGTGTTTTTGCTGTCTTTGGCAGCTCTGGATGTCCTTTTTCTATTCAAATGTTTAACAATGAATCCACTGCATTGTGTTTTACATTATAGGAGCACTAGCACATTTTTTTTTCTAATCTTTTTGCCCTTTTCCAAAGCGATGAGTACTTTCTATCTGACATTGCATATACAGATCAGAGTAACAAATAGAAGAATAAAATAGGGTTTAAAGAAAACATACCGAGCACAACGTTACATCCATGCTGCTTTACTGTGAAGACAGAACACAAACAAATGGCAGTATGAGTACATTTTAGTGAAGAAGGTATATTTATATACAAAAACACAGAATTCACGAGAAGTGTGTAAATAAGACACTGTAATGGACCAAAATAAAAAAATAACAACTGCGGTAACAAAATAGGTTTAATAATGTACTTATAACTAAGAGTGTGCGATGTTGGCAAAATTATACCTAGATATTTTCTGTAATTTTGTCGATAATGATAAGCAGGTGATATTTTTCAAAAATTGCAATAGTCTTATGGAAACAACAGATTCATAAAGATTCTCTGATCATGTATTTTATTTAGAACTTGTATGACTTTCTTCTGCAAAACTTTTTTTAAAACGTAAGATTGAGTTATTTAAAACACTGGTAATGAAACAACACTCAACCCCATTGATTAAATAGACATGAAACCAATGACATTTCTCAACATATCTTCCTTTGTGTTTCACAGCAGTGAATCATATAATCTTGAACGTTCACTTAAATGTTCCATCTTTCAAGTAGAAACACAACACAGCACTAATGTACGTAACGTAACCCAAAACATGACAAGTGTTGAAAGCAAAAGCCAAAAACAGGCAAGAGCCAATGAGCGTTTGCGGCTTGGCGTCATAATGATTAATGGCGCCAAATTTTAAATGTATGCAGTTTGACTTTAACGGTTGGTGTCGAAAACAGAGAATAAAATATCTGAATAAAGTCTTCCAACTATATAATAATGGTATAGGCAATTCGATTTAATTAGTTTTAAGCTGTAGTTTAAGCACTAGATAATTTATGTAAACAAATTTAAAGCAAAAATAAAAACAAAACGAAAAAATATCTTATTTAAAGTAACATTAGATGAGTAAACATTAAGGCGACTTAAACATGTAAACGCTATCTCAGATGCACAGAGCAAAAACAAAACTGCCAAGAATTTCACTTTAAAAAATAGCAACAAATTGTAAACATTTTAACGCATGTAACATCGAAAAGACATAAAACAACGTTAAATGGTAAACTTAAGTTAGGTCGAGTACCAAATCAGCACGGATTCTGTTTTTAAACACTGCGTGTATCATGAATACAACAAAATACATTGTGATTTACATTTAGGTATATTTTGTCTTCATAATACTTTTCGACCAGAAATCTGCCTCTTATAAAACTTAAACTCACTTTAGCCCCACGCCTGTTGATAACTGCTAAAATTACCCTGTCCCAGGATAAAACATTGGGTAAATGAAATTCTGACAACACTTAAACATTAGGTAAAACGTTTAAACAAACCATAGAATAAACGGACCCAGTTCTTTAAAATTACATGTCTTGAGATGTCTTACCTTTCGCAGGACATAAGCATGACGATGCTCGGAATGGCTTCGCATGCTCGGTGCTTCCCAGACAGTTGGCAGCCCCTAGTGGTCATATAGCAAAATTGCAGGCGAATTTGGCTCACTAACCAATGGTCGCTTTGGTTACTGCAATACGTTAACGTGCCTGATAACTTTGTTAATTGTCTTTCTGTCTCGTTATTGAAAAGAAATGATGTTCTTATAACATTTCTCTAAGGTGACTGTGAGAATGTTGTAACTTTGGTTTTATAAAACATTGTGAAAACGTTTTCTTAGAGAACATTGTTTAATCTGGTGCCATTTCAATAATCTTAAAATGTTTTTAAAATGTTGCAGATAAAATGTGCTAGCTTTGTTCAAATGTCTTATTGCAAGAACATTTTTCAAAGAACATTCCACATCTCACATCTCAATGTTGTTCTTATAACATTTCTCTAAGGTGACTGTGAGAATGTTCTTACTTTGGTTTTATGAAACATTGTGAAAACGTGTTCTAAGAGAACATTGTTTAATCTGGTCCCTTACCAACATTTTCAAAACATTGCTAGAACGTTCTTGTTCATTGTTTTGGAAAAAACATTTTTTGAATATTCATTTGATATTACGTTAAAATGTTTCCTTTAAAACATTAACACAACCTGTAGGGAATGTTAGCCAAAGTTGAGAGAACGTTCCCTTCTAGCTGGGCGGTCACCTATATAACGCTGGTAGTCTTACCTTCTGTTTAACCTGCAATATCTAATCCCAACTGGCTCCTCTAGGACAGAAATGAAATTTCTTAAGCAACAATTGCCTTTAGATCTCTCCCCTGTCCACTTGCTCTCTCTCTCTCTCTCTCTCTCTCTCTCTCTCTCTCTCTCTCTCTCTCTCTTTGCACTGCCCTCTTCCGCTCTGCTTACTTTCTCTTTCAGTTTGCCTCGGCGGCCAATAATATCAGACTGCAGACTTTCATAGGCAAGCTGGGACACGCAGTCTCAGACATGCAATCTCAGACACAATGTACTCAATGAAACTAAACTAAAATTTCACTGTCAAGTCTATACAATTTCAGATAATGAAAAACTCTTGCTCTTGGTCATATTTTTGCAGAATTGTTTGGACATGTCTCCATCCGGTTCTACAAAGGGAGAAAGTAGTGGTCTAAACCAGCACTATGAAGAGAAGGTCCGTCCATGCATTGACCTAGTGGACTCTCTCAGGGCATTAGGTGTTGAAAAGGACCTGAACCTGCCTGCTATTGCTGTCATCGGTGACCAGAGCTCAGGAAAGAGTTCAGTGCTGGAAGCCCTGTCTGGAGTGGCGCTGCCTAGGGGAACAGGTTATAAAACACATTTTTCTCTTTTATTATTTCTTAGTTTTAATTTAAAGGTGGTGTGCAGCTGACCCGCTATATTCAACACAGGTATTGTGACACGCTGTCCTCTTGTACTTAAACTGAAGAAAATTTCAAAGGACAAAAGCTGGCATGGATTGCTGACATATAATGATAAAATAAGGGAACTTAAGGACCCAGCAACAATTGAGAAAGCTGTCTTAAATGGTATGTATTATTTCAAAAGTCTATTGACATATAGTTTAAGAGCTTCCATACCCTGTGATTCTTTAATGTTTTAATCTGTGGGATGATTGTGTCTTTGTGTTGTTTTGTAGCTCAGACTGCATTGGCTGGAGCAGGCGAAGGGATCAGTCATAAAATGATCACTCTGGAAATCCAGTCATGTGATGTTCCTGACCTCACTCTCATTGACCTGCCAGGTATTGCTAGAGTTGCCACTGGGAACCAGCCACAAGACATTGAGAAACAAGTAAGACACGGTTTGTCAAGCAATTTCTGTAGAAACGTTAGACTTATTAATCTCTACGGTACTGCAATAAGTAATGCTGGTTTTCTGTAACAGATAAAAAGTCTCATTGAAAAGTTCATCAAAAGACAAGAGACCATCAGCTTGGTTGTGGTGCCTGCAAACATTGACATCGCCACCACCGAGGCTCTGAAGATGGCATCCACAGTCGATGCAACTGGACAAAGGACTTTGGGTATGTTACGTTACATGTAGGCTGATATTGCCAAATACATTGTTGTTAGTTTTTTTCTTTAAATAAGAGTAAAACAAACACATATTTAATCTGCAGGTATTCTGACTAAACCAGATTTAGTGGACAAAGGCATGGAGGACATGGTGGTCAGAACAGTCAATAATGAAGTGATACCCCTAGAGAAGGGCTACATGATAGTCAAGTGTCGAGGCCAGCAAGACATCAATGACAAGCTTGGTCTGGTTGAAGCTCTGGAAAAAGAAAGAAGATTTTTTGATGAACATCCTTATTTTAGGCAAGCTAATTTGGCTACAAGAATTGGCTCAGTTCTTTCTGTGTAGTGCAGTTCATTTTATACCCATGTAAGGGTGACAGATGAGAGACATAATCATCTATAAGTGTTGGTTATTATTTTTTTTTTATATTATTTTAGTATAGACAATTCTTGAGGGTTTTTTCCAGACAGACACTATAGGCTTTAGAAAGAAAAGATTCATGCTCCTCCACCTGCAATATGTCAATATTTTAAATGGTTTCTGGAAATTATAATGCTGTTGTTTAGCAACAACAACAGACGTCAGGTAAGGGATTTAGGTTTGTATTTTACAGTTTACACTGGTTATTGTCTGTACACCTTGATTTGATCTGTCAGGTCTGGTGACGTGTTTTAAAAAAAATGTATATTCTTGTTAACAATTATAATTTTCATAGGAGAAAAATATGGAAAATACTCAAGTCATCTTTAACATCATTGTTACTATTCAAACCCATTGTTCCCTTTAGTTCTCTTCTTGAAGATGGAAAAGCTACAATTCCCCTTCTTGGACAAAGACTCACAGAAGAATTGGTTAAACACATCATTGTGCGTACACAGAGTCGTACATGCATAAATACTGACAATGAACAGATTATCTGATTAAACTGAAATCTAAACTAAAATCAGAATGAGATACAGAATTCCTTTGCATTCGAATGTCTAATTTTGGATGTATTTTCTTAACATTTAGGAAAATCTGCCACAGCTGCAGAAACAGCTTGAGGTGAAATTACAGAAGACGTCTGAGCATCTCAAAGTACTGGGAGATAGCGTTCCTGATGATGAAATAGAGCAGAACAATTTTCTGATTATGGTAAAGAAAATCTGTAAATAAATGGGTTACACACTGAACATGGATGGTACTTATCCAGCATATGTTTTACGCAGCGGATGCCCTTCCAGCTGCAACCCATCTCTGGGAAACATCCATACACACCCATTCACACTCATACACTACGGACAATTTAGCTTACCCAATTCACCTATACCGCATGTCTTTGGACTTGTGGGGGAAACCGGAGCACCCGGAGGAAACCCACGCCAACAAAGGGAGAACATGCAAACTCCACACAGAAACGCCAACTGACCCAGCCGAGGCTCGAACCAGCGACCTTCTTGCTGTGAGGCGAACGTGCTACACACTGCGCCACTGTGAGGCCTCTATTCATTGAATCTGTTTCAAATTAACTTTAAATTTAAAAGTGGCGCAGTGGGTAGCGCTGTCGCCTCACAGCAAGAAGGTCGCTGGTTCAAGCCTTGGCTGGGTCAGTTGGCATTTCTGTGTGGAGTTTGCAAGTCCTCCCCGTGTTCGCGTGGGTTTTCCTCCAGGTGCTCCGGTTATCCCCAGAAGTCCAAAGACATGCGGTATAGGTGAATTGGGTAAGCTAAATTGTCCGTAGTGTATGTGTGAATGAGAATGTATGGGTGTTTCCCAGTGATGGGTTGCAGCTGGAAGGGCATCCACTGCGTAAAACATATGCTGGATAAGTTGGCAGTTCATTCCGCTGTGGTGACCCCAGATTAATAAAGGGACTAAGCCGAAAAGAAAATGAATGAATGAATGAATGAATGAAACTTTGAGACTCTTCATTTTACTGAATGTGTTTTATGCAGAAAATTCGCCGGTTCATGGATGCCCTCGAAGAAGTTAAGAGGGTCGAAGAGGATCCTGGAAAATCAGACACAAGGGTCTTTTCCAAAATCAGACAGGAATTTGTATCATGGAAACACATCCTGGATTCTAAAGCCATTAAGAGTGAGTTCATAATCAAATAGGGTATATATATGCACAAGGACTTTTAATTTTCAGTAAGATAGCTCAAGTGCAAGTCATACCATTACAAAATTGCTGCGTTTAAGATCTGGTTTCTTTAAAAAATCAGTGATCTTCACTGCCTGATTGATATATATACACGATATAAAGTTGGTACCAGACCAGACAAAAAGCACTGCATTAATTCCATTATTCTGGGCCATGTCTTTAAAATATGGGAATTTATTTTACCACAGCATTTTCAATGAATTTTCTGTGCTTGCCTCCTGCTCCTGATGGCTTGTGTCTTTCACCTCGTTTTACGCTTGAACAACTAATGTCTATTTAACTGATTATACATTAATTACAACATAAAATGCTGTAAAAGGAACCATATGGAATTAAAAATAGTCAAATAAACCTTTCACCAAAAGTTTTTCTGTGGCTGAAAAACACTAGCTGTACGTATAACCCAATGTAGCATTAGCAATATAGCATTAATGCTAGTTTAAAAATCTTCCTGTATCCACTGTTAATCTTAGGGGCAGTTTCCACAATTTACATCATTTGTGTCTGAGATGAAACAATATTACTGATTGTTATTTTCTGCTAATCAACTTTTCTGCTAATCAACCCTTTTTTGAATGATTTTTCTCTAAATTTCACCCTTACACTTTCTAAAATATGCATGCTATTAGGAGTTAACTCTTTAGATCCAATGAGTTCAGTACGCTAATGGTTTTATTCTTCCTTATTTAGTGTGTATTTCCTCTAAAGATGAGACACCTCTCAGAATTGATCTAGAAGAGTATGTTAGGACTCACAGAGGAAAGGAGCTTCCTGGATTTCTAAACTATAGAACTTTTGAAGACATTATCAGGACACACGTTGAGGAGCTGGAAGAACCTGCTTTAAAGCTGCTCAGAAATGTCAAAGGTGGAGAGCAGTGTTTAATGGCAAACAAAATGCAGCAACTTCTTTAAAAACAACATCACGTGAATGCATATACTGATTATGTGTTTTACCTCCTCTGTTTGCAGACATCGTTCAATCCTGTGTGGGCCGTATTGCTAACTTTCATTTTAATGGTTTCGCTAACCTGTTGATGGCTGCAAAAGAGCCAATAGGAGAAATTCTCAATGAGCAGTTTCAGAACGCTGAGGAAAAAATACATTCTCAGTTTAAGATGGAGAAGGCTGTCTACTGCCAAGACAGTCTCTACAGTAACCAGCTAAGCATTATACGATCAAAATCCACAGCAGGTTTTGGGCTGCAGGCTTCACTTGTCAGCGCAGATTTACGGGAGATTGCATACCATCTCACCTCCTATTTAACGGTAATATTTGTTCTTTAAAGAGTAAAGTTTGTAGTTTCTGTGCCTCTATAGGACACCTAACACATTTGGATAAAAGTTTTTAGAAATTCCACAAATGACACCCATTCATTTCTTTGCAAGCTACTTAGTTTCTTAACAGCTTACTACTGTGACATACAGTTCAAATTTAATCAAACCTTCATCTTAATGTGACTTTGAATGTAATTGGTATGTATTTGCAGATAACCTGTGAGCGTCTGGCTAACCAGATTCCACTGATAGTCCAGTATCACATGCTGAACCAGTACATCTCTCAGCTTCAGAATGCAATGATTGGCCTTGTTGGAAAGAACAGTCCAGGAATGCTGCTCTGCGAAGATTCTGGTGTTGCCCGTAAAAGAAAAGATCTGAAAGAGCGACTGGAGCGCCTCAAGAGTGCAGGAAGACTCCTGTCTGTGCATTCAGCAAATTCATGGTAGAGCTGTTGCCTCACAGCAGGAAAGTCCGCGGTTTGAGTCCCAGCTGTGTGTGAAACTGGGAAAGTCTCCATTTTCAAAAATGAAATTGCATTTTTACATATTCAATTTTACATGCTTTTTTGTGTGAAACAATTCATGTATTCATGTATTTTTGTATTACTTTTTTTTAAAACCAAATCTGGTAATAATGTTAATCATTAGTCATCCATTTACTGCCTTCTAATAGAAATTAAAGACACGTTTGTTCATTTGTTTTATGTATCTGCAGTTTCCTTAAATATTTGTGATATGTTTTGAAACATTTATATTGTGGAATTCAGTGCTTCTCATTTATAGGAGGGCGGCATGGTGGCTGAGTGGTTAGCACTGTTGCCTCACAGCAAGAAGGTCGCTGGTTCGAGTCCTGGCTGGGCCAGTTGGCATTTCTGTGTGGAGTTTGCATGTTCTCCCTGTGTTCGCGTGGGTAGCCAAGAAAGCATTGGCGATGGTTTATTGGGAAGCCCAAAATAATAAATGAATGTTCTCGGTTTATAACTGTTATAACTATAAATCTAATGGTGAAAAGTTAATGGAACTAATCTGAATATGTGCGTGTATGCATTCATGTTATACCTCGGTCTTGGTCTCCATGTAAACAGTGAAATGAAACAGCTTCTAAAATGGTAAAACACTGATAGCCTCCATATAGTCCAGAATATCTACATTTACTATAAAAAGGTACCAGATAATCTTGATGTATATGGTTATTTTGGGGTTCTGTAAATAAAGAAAAAAATAGGTAGATAGAATAGAATGTGCTTGTATTAGATGGTCAAGAGATTCTTGATAATGACTCAAGATCTCGCTGTAAATATAAATATACACAAAAATAAATCTTGATATGGATGGCTCATATTTATACCTGTAGATCGACATACTAAGCAGCAGGTGGCGCTGTGTGTCCACCGTCTTCATCTGTCGGTGCTTTAGAAGAAGACAGTAGTTTTCCTTCGCACTCCTCCATCATGTCCTCATCAATGCGCACCATAATTTCGCGGCTCTCGCTTTTTCGTCCTGCGCACTTCAGATATGTCCCTGCTGCTCATTTTCATGCAACGCCAAACTGCAGTGGCGCAAAAGTCGCTGTTGTAAGTAACGTTAGCAATGCAGCAGAACCAAACCGCTGCTGCACAATATTGACCTAGTTTGTCAAATTAGCTTTACAATTTTGTGTCCCATTGAGCAGCTTTGTGTGAAATTATTAATATTTTGTGAATGTTTTCTGCGTGGGGTTTTCTAGGTTTTACTTAGTAGTTTCTTGTCAGTTATGGTATGGGTTATGTCACCCATGAAGTTAAAACAATCAAGTTTTCTTGAGTTTTTTTTCTTTTCTCCCATTCCAGATACTTTAACTGTCATTCTGCTTTCATTAGGTGCTGTCTGGATGTGGTGTTTTTGATGGCACTGAAATCCACGAGGCGTCAGCGTGAGTAACGTTACTGTTATAGTGTATTTCCGTTTTCCTTTTTGACTTATTCAGTGTTCATAACAACCTGTAGCTCTATAGTTAACAAATCTATAGTTGTAAAATTCACATTTACATTAAACAGGACTTAACTAAACGTAACGTCAACTGTGAAAACTGGACTGAAGCAGTTTCAGTTTACTAGAACTTCATCTATGTTTGACACAATCTACATTGTAAAAAGTGTTGGATTTATCCTGTACTGTAAAAGTTCTGTACTGTAAAATATAAACACCATGTGTTATTAATTTACCAAACATTAAGTTTTTGTCAAGCACAGTTCCCTCTAGAATTATTACTTAATTTTTTTTGTATAAAGGCTTTAGGGTTTGTATGTTTGTATATGCAGAATCCTTGTGCATCTGAGCCGTGGAGGTGCAGAGGTTCAGATGTTTGCTCCTGATGTATCTCAGATGCATGTAATAGACCACGGCAAAGGTCAGCCTTCAGAGACCGAGTCGAGGTAAAGTCTTCAAGTTCTATAACGATTACAATGCCTGAACAGTTCATAAGATGTCATTCATTAGCTGATCTGAAAAGATCAAATGAATAATTCCTCTAAACCTTTCTTTCTGCATAGGAATGTCTTATCCGAATCGGCACGTATCGCCAGGGGCAACATCACTGATCTGGCCAAGCTGAATGCCAGTAATCATGATGCCATCATCTTCCCAGGTGGTTTTGGTGCAGCTAAAAACCTGTGAGTTACAGTACTTATTTTCATAAACTGGACTTGCGTACACTATTATAATGAAGATATACAACCTATTCTACAACTTATTAAAAATAGCAGTGCTTTCGGTGTTTTAAATTAATCACCAATGTTCTGTTGCAGTACTCATTTCTCTTATTTTATTATTATATTATATCTGCATTTTTACAATTACCAGGTCAACATTTGCTGTTGATGGGATGGATTGTGAGGTGAATAAAGAAGTGGAGCGGGTTTTAAAGGACTTCCATAAAGCAGGAAAGCCAATTGGGTTAGTTGTTATATACATGCACATATTACTAAAGATTAGAGACAAATAATTTTAACACATTTTGTTGTCTCTAGCTTTTATGTTATAAGTCTTAATCTTTCAAGGTAACATCGTGAAGAAATATTTTGTAATGCTAATGTTGTAATATTTTAAACAAATTTAAAGTCATAGTTGAAGAAGTGGAAAAAAAATACAGACAAAATGAAATGTATATCTGTGGCCTTTGAAAATACATGTTGGCCTGATAAAGCAAAACGATCTGTCTGTGCAAGAAACTGAACATTATTTACAACATTATTGACTTGACTTGCATTATAGGGATCACCAAAGACCAGCTAAAACTGCACAGCTTCAATGTCTAAACATCTATTTCATGTTTTAGATGTAAAGCCAGAACCAATTATTACAATGCTGGGAAAGGCTAATAAAGTTGAAAATCAAAGGAAATTACCCCTAACCATAAGTCAGTAACTACAGGTGGTTCAAGAACTGTTTAAGAGTTTTGAAGTGCTGTATAGAGAGTATGACCATATTTTGTTGTTGATCATTCATGTCTTGTCTTCTGGTTGCAGGTTGTGCTGTATTTCTCCAGTTCTGGCGGCTAAAGTTCTCCCTGGTGTGGATGTGACAGTGGGTCATGAGGAGGAGCAAGGTGGGAAGTGGCCATACGCTGGTACCACACAAACCATCACTGCACTGGGAGCCAAACATACTGTGAAAGATGTCACTATATCCTATTTATATCTCCTCTCCTCTCCTCTCCTCTCCTCTCCTCTCTTCTCTTCTCTCACTAGAGAAAAAAAAGTTGTGGTTTAACTTAATAATGAATTAAATTAATGCATGGCATAGTGACCTGGTTTCACAGACAGGGATTGAACTGTCAAGATTTGACCATAGTTCAGTAAGGACATTTGAGTAATTTTTATGAACATGCCTCAGAAAATAACATTACTGTGTCCCTGTTGAGAAAACAAACAAAAAGGGCACTGATATATTATAAAATCTGTCAGTGCAAGTTTGTTTTCAGTTGAAACATCTCAGGCTTATGTTTTAGACATAAACGTAGTCTGTGAAACTAGACAGGTAGAAGTCTTAATTATGATAAACAGTCAAAATTATGACTTAAGTTGAACATGACTAAATGTGATAATTATGAGGGAAAAAAACATAAAAAAATGAATGACATAATTGGTAATTTTGAAAGTGACATGCTAAGGCATTGATATAAAAATTTGTAGCTGTGACGTGACGTGGTAATTTATAATTTAAATAATTTTAAAATGACATTAAGTCATAATTATCAGCACAAAGTCATATTATTATAAGGCATAAATATCAGAATTAAATGAATAAATAAGAATAATATATTAAATTAAATTTTTTATCTAAAATTATATTATCAGAGTTAAGTTTACAATGCTATAAAACTCACAATTAATAATAAATTTAATCAAATAATCAAAATTAATAATAAAAAATAATGATATTCTACTTATTTATAGTTAAATGAAAATTTAAATTGTGACGAAGTTATAATGTAAACTTTTCATGTACTTTCCATTAGTGTTATGTAAGTGTATGAGAAGTGTGCTTTGTCTGAATTACCCTTAACCTTTGGCCTTCACGAAGCTCATGTGGACCAGAAGAATAAGGTGGTGACGACACCCGCGTTCATGTGTGAAACAAAGTTGCACTTGATTTTTGATGGGATCGGTGCCATGGTGAAAGACGTCCTGAAGCTCAGCGGGAAGTGAAAATTCAGCCAGTATATCAGTATCTTCACATTCAACACATAGAGTTCATCAATCATATAGGATATGTATAAGACACCATAAATTAAAAAAATTGTAAACATTATTTGCAGTGACTTGACAGACATTATTAATCAAATGTGTCTTCCTAACATTGTTAAATGGTATTTTGCTGAAAATCCAGTAGAGGGCACTCTATGATTTAAAAAAAAAGAAATGTGAGCAGCTCTAGATTTCACTGTTGTGAAATATTTCAATTTTACTTGCAATTTAAGGAAATAATTACTTGAAACGGAGATTAGATCAGAGTACTTCATACAGTGTACCAAAAAAGCTTGATGTGTGTGTGTTAATTATATATAAGTAGACACTGTGTGTTCAAATATGAAGTTTGAAAGAATAAAGATTATATAATTTTGTTTAAAAAAAATGTCAGTGACAAGTTATTTAATAGCAAGCACTAAAAAGGTAGTACTGATGTAGCAACTGAAAAGTAATAAAAAAAATGTATTTAGTATTTGCCAAAGAGTTGAGCTGTTCTGAATTAATTTGAAAGTTCTTTTAAAAAAAGACACTTTAATTTTGCATTTTAATTAAGTTGGCAATAAGAGTGCAAAATTGCAGTTTGAATTTGAATCTTGTGCTCAGCATACAGCATTTAATATAGTCTTTTTTTCTGGGGTGGTAGTGACATTGTAATATGCTGATTTGATGTTTAAGAAACATTTCTTTTATAATCAAAGCTTTTTTTCCCAGGAGACTTTGATAAATTAGAAAGATTTATTTATTTTTTCTTACTTTTATTAATCAATATAATGTATCCATGCTGAAAGACAATCTTCTTAATGGTTGTGCAAGGAAGTTAAATAATTTTATGGTTTAGTTGATAGCAGATAACCTGTATTAACCTTATTTATTTTAGACAAGAAAATAATGCATAACCAATTATTTGATTACATTAGGAATAATAGAAAACTGCTCTTAGATACTGAAAACAGCAAGACAAATCTGTTCACATGTTTGTAGAATAAAAGGTTGTGTATATACTATTAGGCAAATGAAGTATGAACATATCCTCCTGTAAAAACCTTTAGAATATAGATGGTCTTTGTAACTTCTACTTAGAAAATATATGTCTAGGTTTAGGAGAAAACATTTAAAACATCTTTCCCTTACACTGAAAAGTAAAATGCTTTATGTAAAGCCTTACAAAATTGACAGGTGCATGAAAAAAAGTTTTTACCTTTAGTTCCTTGCCTTAAGGAGAATAAATACACATTTTAGAAATGTGTATAGACAGGCACACATGCACTGTTCAAAAGATTGGGCCAGTAATATTTCTCATAAGAAGACTTGCACTTATTAATGCTGCATTTTTTGTACTGTATAAAACATACAGATAAACAATATATACTTACTCCCAGGGCCATTACATATACCATATATTGGTGTTTTGTAACATCTAGTTTTTATGAGGTGAGTTGTTAGCCCAACGCTCAGCTTGCAATCTGGAGGACCAGGACATACACTATGGACAATTTAGCTTACCCAATTCAGCTAAAGCACATGTCTGGACTGTGGGGTAAACCGGAGGACACCCAGAGGAAACCCATGTGAACACGGAGAAAACATGCAAACTCCACACAGAAATGCCAACTGACCCAACCGGGGCTCGAACCAGCGACCTTCTTGCTGTGAGGCGACAGCGCTACCCACTGGGCCACCATGTCGCCCACAGATAAACAATATATTTTAAACGTTACTAAAATTCTAATATATATTTTTTATTTTAAATATTTTTTCCTAATACTTTTCAGCCTTCATGTCACATGTTCATTCAGAAATATCTATGATCAGACATTCTGACTTGGTGCTCAAGAAAAAAAAAAAAAGACAATGAAAGTTTACTCAGTTTTGAGTGGTTCCAATCCTTTGTGAGTTTCTTTCTTCTGTTGAACACAAGATATTTTGAAGAATAGTAAAAACCTGTCATAGTAGGAAAAACAAATACTATGGGAGTCAATGGATACAGAATTCCAACATTTATCTTTAACACAAGACAGAACCCTTTAATATCAATGTTGAAAGCAGTGATATTTTGTGGAAAATGATATTGATCAGTAGTCTTTAATATATAGAAGGAAAGTAAACATTTATTTGTAGCATTATAAATGTCTTAACGGTCACTTATTTGACCAATGTAATGCATTTTTGCTAATGCAATAAAAACCTAAATGAATTATTTAATCAATACATAACTTTCCACTTCTTTTCTCACCATCACTGTTTGTCTTGTGTGATTGGACGGTGTGAACATCTTTCCCCTCTTTTCAGAATCAGAATCAGAATGGGTTTTATTGCCAAGTGTGCTTACACACACAAGGAATTTGTTTTGGCTACAGAAGCTTCCAGTGTACATAAAGTGAACAGTGACAACACAAAATAAATATGAAAAAGACAACAAACATTAAACAGAGATGCAATCAGTCAAAAAGCTCTGCATGATGAATTGTATGTTTTCATGTTCATTCGGTTCAGGCAGATGTGTCTTGCTGCTGATTACTTTAGATCTTGCTCTTTCTGATGGAGGCCAGTTGGTTTTCAGACCAGGGCATTAGTTGTTCTGTTCTCAGGCACGGGCGCTTTTTGATGGGGATTTCTCCCACCCACATCTCATCAGCCTACCCACTTCCCACAGCCGTCCAGAGAGGCTGGGCAAACAAGACCCCGCGTTCTGCCAATTTGTTCGTACAAAACGTGGGGATTTGGGGGCCTACAGCCACTCTTACACAGACAAATGGTAAGTATTTGCCTGGCAGTCTAAGACCCCCACCTTTACTATGCATAAATACACACTCTTTGCGTTCTCTGTACTCTTAGGCTACTGGTTTCTTTGCACTGGCTGCCTATAACCAGGCCTCCTGACGAAATGGCCTAAGCACTGTATACAGAGAGGTTGAAAAATAAAGAGATAAAGTTGTAGTTTTAAAAACAGTTCTAAATGAACAGAGGAGTCTACACTACAATATCACGGAGAAAACTTTTCATTGAAATAAATATCAGAATGTTTTTTCTTTTTCAACTTTTGATTATTAAGCTAAAAGTAAGTAGTCATCCCTGTAATCATCTAAAATTAGTTTGAATTTAAGCTTTATTCACAAATATTTTGTGCAAAATTAACATTTTGGGCATAAATTAGGATGCTTTGTTGGAAACAAAATTCCATTTCCAAGAACATAATCAAAGCATTTCATGTTACTTCAGTAGTTCAACTGTAATCATATGAAGCTCCAAGAAGTATTTGTGTGCCAAAAAACTGTAAAGATGACATTGTGTCTTCAGCTGTATCAGGTTCTGGTGGGCATTTAATATGGGCAATAAATTTGCTTGTTGCGGTGCTGACTCTAATAACAAAATGCAGTATTGCCCTTAGTAAACCTGCACCTTGACAACCTGACGAGGATGAGAACACATTGGCGTCTATGGAGGATGAAGGAGCTCTCCAATTTAATCTAAAACATCTTAATTTGTGTTCTGAAGATAAATGAAGGTCAACAACACAAGGGTAAGTAATTAATAACAAAATTTGCATTTTGTTGGGTGAACTAATCCTTTAAGCTATGTCAGTGCTTTTTCTTGAGGTCATATGACCTTAATGGACAGAACAGAGGAAATCATCTGTAGATAATTTCCATCTTAAAGAAGGCAGAGCTCTAGAGAATTCTGCAAGTCACCCATGCCATTTACTCTACTTCTCCCTATATCATGACATGCCATGTTTGCTTTAATGTCTGCCGCTCATCATGCATGTCTGGATGCCCACTTTGGTCTTTGAAACAGAACTCAGTTTTCTTTTTTTCATAGCAACAAGTTGAAATGTGAACATTCTGTTCTTTTCTATTCCGTTCTGTTTTTGGCTATATGTGAGGAGCTCTGGCTCAGAGAACCAGATGCATTCACTGCAGAACTGATGTATAGCTTTCCCCTCAAGTAACAGAGTCAAGTTGCATTTCTTGATGCAGAGGCAGACTTTTCAGTGACTGATGTTTTCCTAAGTACTCTTGAACCCATCTGGCTGCACATAACATCACAGCATGATGTTTTTTATGCGGTGCCATTTGGGGCTCAAATGTTGTCAACTTTGTTCAGCTGAGGATTTTTGCTCTGTTCTAAACACATTCACTGAATTTTGTCACAATATTATGTTTGGTAATTGGTGAAATACCTGTATTTTTTATGATGTTACATTGGGATTTTTGATTTGTTTGACAATTCTCACATGACCTTTGGCACAAAATGATCAGCCACATTTTTTAAATCCAGTTTGGGATCAAATATGAAACTCTCATTTATTACTTGTTCTGCTTATACTGTCATTTTGGACTTAATCATTTCACTTATGGTTTGCCTCTGTCCCAACATTTTGGGAATGTGTTGCAGCCATCAAAATCAGCATTCATATATTTTTACAAAATTCACTTAAGTTTGTCTTTGAAAATACAAGAAAACATTTTTCAGAACTGGGGTTGCATCAGATAAGAAACTCTCTTAAGATGAAATGTGCGTGGAGTGTGTGAGCGTGAGACAGGTTTGTGGTTTCTTCAGGGCAGTGAGTTGTTAATGGGCTAAGGTCTCTGTGTATTATTGTGAGCGGGGCAGTCTGTCAGGGGCCGGACTGAGGCCTGAAGCCCCTCGGTCCTCCTGGCATCCTGATCAGAGAATTAGCAGCATACAGCCGCAGGTCAAGAGCAAGCCAGTCTCACACACACTCTCTCTTTAACACACACACACTTGTCATTTTGCTTTCTCTCACAAACACCTTCGCTTTCACACGCAAAGCATTTCTCAACCTCTCACACTTGATGCAGAAGAGGCCTGTTTGATAGCAGGCTGCGGATTAGGTTCTGTGTTCTCCTTTATTCTTATTCTGATTGGCTTATGCTCTTGAGAGGCTTTTTAAACTACAGTGAGGTCGTACTGCTCCACACAATGAAAGGGGATTTCTTTCTCATGACATCATATCCCCTGTCCTCCCCCATTTGAAAGATTTTAACTTTTTTTTCTTTGCTAATTGAAGACTCAGGGATCATTTTTCAGATTTCTGCCTCTATTTTTTATAAATGTTCACAACATTTTGCGAAGCAGTCTTGTTTGAACCAACATGGAATTGGTTTTCATTTAATGTAATTTAATTTAATTCAAATTTTAATGATGAATTCATTCGATTTTTTTCTGCTCTTGAATAATGAAAGAAACCACAATGCTATTGCATGCTTTAATCAAACCTGCTTAGTAATTATGCCAGCTGGTCAGTGACGGGATGAACTGTTCCAGGTCCAGAAGCATGGGGTGGGCTGCTGTTTGACCAGAGAAGCGTGTCCTGTCTGTTAGTGTACCCCTGCACTGACCCCTGTCCATCCCTCAATAGTACGACGCCTTGTTGCCCCCAGCATGAGGTCTCAGCATCCCCTGCTTGTGATAGTGGGGGGCACACAGCAAGGGGCCTTAGAGGGGATGCAGAATTAGCAGCTAAAATGGAGACTCGCATTTCCATATGCATGCCACTGACAAGTGTTATACTGAAAAACCCGGTACCAATACGTGCGCAAGGTGGCCCAATCCAACAGGATGGGGGGCTCTGGGTGGGCTGGGCTTTAAAGGGGCCTGCAATATTGTACTAATTCGTGCAAGAGACTCTCTATCAAAGCGAAAGGCATACGGTAATTAACGAGGGGTGAGGGGGAAAGAATGGAAAGAAAGAGAAGGAAGAATGAGTTTAGGAGCGAGAGGGACTGGGATGCTGATTTTGACGTGTAAATACTGTGTTGATTAGCATATGCTGGTTTGTCCAGAACCGGTATTTATCAGTAGAATTGAATGTGTGTGTGGCATGGATGTGACTTTGTCCCCCTAAATTTCCACAGCCACCTTTTCAGATACGGACAGACCCCCCTTTCCTTAAAACACCCCCTCACCTTTCAGTTTCTTTTCTTGCTTCTTTTCTATGGCCATTGCCTTTTTTCTGCCCTTTTTTCTCTATGTGTGAATGTGGAATATATAAAGGTTGTTGCCAGTGGCAAGGCAGATTTTTTTCTTTCATTTATTCTTTAAAGATTAGTCTTGTCCTGCAACAAACGATGTGATCAGATGACAATTATTTTTTATTCTTGACAGAGTTATTATACAAAACCATAGAAATAAATAATATGATTCTTGTGATCTTGTGAATAAATGTTCATGTATTTCATCTAGCTGCCAGGAAAATATTTCTCTTGTTCGTTTAGTAAAAAAAAGAAAAATGTAATGCTAGTAATTAAATGGTAGCATAAATAATATAAATAAAAATAATGTATTATTAATAAAAATACTTGAATGAATTATTGATGAATTATTTAGACATTAAAATGGTACAGGATTAATTTACAAAAACATGTACTAAAACAGAAAATATTCAATTCAATTCAAGTTTATTTATATAGCGCTTTTTACAATGTAGATTGTGTCAAAGCAGCTTAACATGTTCTAGTAAAGTCCAGATTTCAGAGTTTAGTTCAGTTTAGTTCAGTTCAGTTCAGTGTGGTTTAAATTTCGCTGCTGAAAGTTCAAACACTGAAAAGCAAATCCACCGAAGCGCAGCTCCACAAGTCCCGATCCGAGCAAACCTGGCAACAGTGGCGAGGAAAAAAAACTTGTGCCAAGTGAAGGGAAAAAAAAATATTACTATAAATACCAATTCAGACTGGTAATAAAAAATTGTTACTAATTCATAGTACAATCACAGATTCTTGACTAAAGGACTAAAGGTTGCAACAGATTTTCATGCATTGCAATTAGCTCTGCCAAGCTAAATATAAAAATAATAATAAATGCATAAAAATAGCTTTATCAAAATGTTTAAATGCTTTCTATTATTAATCAAATTAATATTCATTTTCAAAAATATAAATGTATCAATATAATAATTATTTGTTCAGATTCTACTTTTGAAATATTTTGTTAGCAAATTTTAAATAAATAAAAATAATAACTTGTTGCAAAATGATTGTTGTTGTTGTTGATCTTGAGTTCCTGTATTGCATGATCAGGAGCCTGTCTTCATGTAGTAAGTTAAAGTATTTCACACTTTCCTCTGAGACTGAAAAAGAGCAGAGCAGGTCGCCCAGTGTGGTGCCTCTCATCTTTTGTGTGCCGCTTTCCCCGTGCCAGCTTTCTGCTGTCACATTAGTGCACGTCAAATACACAAGCCTCACATGCAAATGCACTCGTGGACTTTTAGCTTTTTAGCTTGCTCAGTGGCTTCCTTTGCAAACAGGAAGTGCTTTTTGCTCTTTCAAACAGATTTGCTAAGTGTCATCATGTTTGTCTTGCCTTTCTAAGTGTCTCTCCGGGATGTTTTAAAGCAATTATTCACACCTGCTGCAGTGGGTAAGTGGGAGAAACAATCCTTCATCATATAATGAACTGTTGGCAGAGCCTCCAGAAGAGAAGTGTGAGATAGTGTGCTGTGTGTGTGTGTGCGAGTGGTCAGTCTGTTACAGGTCAAAGTTCACGGTCATCAGTGTTTGAGGTGGACGGATCTCCATCTGCTGTGGTCTTGGCCTGTGAGGGTCAGTGTCTTTAAGTGTTGGGGGGGTCTTCAAAAGTTTTTTTGTATGTGTGTGACAGAACAAATGTATGCATCACATGTCTGTGTGTGTGTGTTCTGTAGCAGGTCTAAAGATCTCTTCAGTTTACAGTGTGTTTAGAAGCAGATTTTGCTCAAGGCTGTTCTGAATGGTCCAATCACACACAACAATACCTGTCAAGCCATTTGACCATTCACAAAAAGCATGCACTTTCTCTCTCTCTCTCTCTCTCTCTCTCTCTCTCTCTCTCTGGCAGGTAGATCTTTGCTACTGCAGCTGCATACGATGAATTGAATGAAAGCAGGCACTTGAGCAACTATGTGTGCGCCCAGTAAAAAGGTGAAAAAGCCTATTAAACCTTTCCACGATCATCGCACTTGCATTGGCCAATTACATCCAGCTAAATGATAGAATGAATAGGTGATCAGGTTAATTTTGGCCTGTTAAAAGCCATATCATTTGTTTGACACATAGCACATTTGGTTAACAGTGCATCTGAAGTAGAAATCAGTAACACCAGTATTTGCGTGTTTTTTCTTTGCAATCTTTAAATGTACATTTCTTACAAAAAATGTTTATTGGCGTGATGTTCAGTGAAGAACTTTTAATATCCGTTGGGGCTTTATATTCCAAAACAGATTATTAAAATATTCTTAATATTAAGAAACATCACAGTTAAAACTCTTTTTTTTTTTAAACCTTTATTTTAATATAGTGCAAGTTGGCATTTTTAGTTTTGAACAAGTGTTTTAAAATGTAAATATAACACAAACGATTTTTTGAATGCCACTGATTTTTAATGCCCAGTTGATAATATGCATAATTTGGTCACATTAACAAACCTAAATATACAATTTTTTTTAGTAATTGTAAAAAGAATTGGTTAATCGTAACATCTCTGTCTCCATTCCGCCTACTTTATTACTCTCTCTCTCTCTCTCTCTCTCTCTCTCTCTCTCTCTCTCTCTCTCTCTGGCTGTCACTGCAGCACAATGTAGGAGCATTAGTATGCTAATGAGGTGCAGGGCGACAGGTGGCCTGCTAGACAGCTCAATTAAGCAGCTCGTTAAAGGCCAAGCTAACGAAGCGGCCTGCACTGCAAGACTCAACAAACAATGTGACTGTGCAGGCTACAAATTGGTGAGTGCTAGTTCTCTCTCTCTCTCTCTACTCTCTCTCTCTGTGCCGCGCGCGCGGAAGAGAGGCAGAGATAGACTGTTTTTGTGTGTGTGTGTGTGTGTGTGTGTGTGCGTGCGTGCGTGCGTGCGTGCGTGCGTGCGTGCGTGTGTGTGTGTAATCAGGGCCAGGGAGTCAGAGGGAGAAACTGATTCCGTTTGTGTGTGTGTGTGTGTGTGTGTATAAAGTAAATGTTTAGCAGTTAGCAAGGCTTTGTGATGGACACAACTAATAATGGCTAATAAGAGGGGTTGTTGTTTGCTCCTCAGGAAATTAGAAGGAAACCTAAAAATTTCCCTCCGAAACACTTTGCAGTAAACAGACCCTTATGTCTCCTCACACTCCAAACTTTTACATTTCATTGTTTTCTTTGTGTTTTTTATTACAACTACAAGGTAATTACATTCTGACATTGACAAAAATGTAGTACTAAGTAGTGAAGCTTTGAAAAAACTAAAATAAGTTTGAATAAAAATTAAAAAATCGAATTATCCCAGATATTGTCATCTTTCAAGAGCAAATTAAACGGACAGAAAATATTATTATTTTTATTGGACAATATGGATATGGTCATAAATATCGGTAACACTTTACAATGTAGAACACTTAGTTAATGTTAGTTAATGCATTTACTGACATGAACAATCAATGAACAATGCTTGTACAACATTTATTAATCATAGTTCAACGTTTACTTATGTATTATTAAAATCAAACCCTGTGCTTGTTAACGTCAATGGACTGCGAGTTAACATGAACTTACAATCAACTGTATCAGCTGTATTTTCACTTACTAACATTAAAAAAACTTTAATAATTGTAATGTTTATTGTTTGTACTTGTAAGAAAATACATTAACTAGCATTAACTGTGTCCCATATTGTAAAGTGTTACCTCAATATCTTCTGTAACCTTAATAATGATATGTTTGATAAATTTTTTTGGCCTCACAGTGGCGCAGTGGGTAGCACGTTCGCCTCACAGCAAGAAGGTCGCTGGTTCGAGCCTCGGCTGGGTCAGTTGGCGTTTCTGTGTGGAGTTTGCATGTTCTCCCTGTGGTGGCGTGGGTTTTTCTCCGGGTGCTCCGGTTTCCCCCACAAGTCCAAAGACATGCGGTATAGGTGAATTGGGTAAGCTAAATTGTCCGTAGTGTATGAGTGTGAATGGTTATGTATGGATGTTTCCCAGAGATGGGTTGCAGCTGGAAGGGCATCTGCTGCGTAAAACATATGCTGGATAAGTTGGCGGTTCATTCCGCTGTGGCGACCCCAGATTAATAAAGGGACTAAGCCGAAATGAAAATGAATGAATGATATATTTTTTTTGTAAAATGATTTATACAATTTTTAAACCTATTAAATTAAATGATAAAATACATTAGTTGGAGGTTATTGGTAGCACTGTAATAAGGTTTCATATGTTAACATTATGTAAATGCACTGCTTAACACATGACCTAACAATGAACTGTAAAAAAATACGTGTACATCAGCATTTACTAATACAATCAGTATTATATTGTAACGCCGTGGTGGCGGATGGTGACAGAACGAGACGGAGAAGGAGATACATTACAAAACGGATTTATTAAACACTTACGGGGAACAGACACTGGATGCGGGAAGACAGGACGAGACAACCACACGAACCAAAATACCGGACAACAATGGACACAGACGAAAGGGTATAAATGGATGACAGATTGATTACACTGATGACACAGAAGGGATGAACACAGGTGGAACAGATTAACAATGACGGTGGCGGGAGAAAGACAAAAGGCACGTGACAACAACAAACGATGACGCGGACGAACACTGACATATATAAAATCAGTTTTTTTTGTATTTGTTGATATTATATTTCATGGAGCCAAGCTAACATGAACTTGTGTGTGTGTGTGTGTCATATATATATATATATATATATTATTAGATTAGATTAATAAATGTTGTAACAAATGTAATATCATATTTTTTTTTATACATGGTAACAACAATTTCCACACCATTTACTCAGGCTAAACTTTTATGCATTTCTATCTTCTGTTGAACACAAAGCAAGATAGTTGGATAGGAGCAGCAGTTGACATCCATAGTAGGAGCAAAAATGGAAGTCAATGTCTGTTTTTTCCCCAACATTCTTCAGTATACCTTCCTTTGTGTTCAATAGAAGAAAGAAGTGTTTAAACCGGTTTAGAACAAGTGGAGGGTGAAGTTTCAATCCCTTTAATGCTGTACATTCAAAATTAAACTTTACAAAATAATAATAATAATATTATGATACTAATAATCAAAATAGAAGAAATTATCAAGTAAAATAAAATTTCCAATATCAACCAATTATGATGAAATGTTATGTATCCCCAAGTCAAGCGCACTCATATATAATGTATACACTAAGATTAAAACTCACAATAAGCACCAAGGAGTTTATAGGTTATGCTTGCAGTGAAGAATTAAGTTTTAATGATGTTTGGGATTAAATGTTTGTTGGCGCTTTTTCTGCTGTTTCTGCGTGCGACACGATGAAATAAACATCTCTTTGTCTCCTCATCCAGAGAAATAACCAGTGCTGGGAATGTTTGAACCATTCTGGCATGGCATCAAAAGCCGCCACAGTTTCTCGTGGATGAGCATTGTTTATTGTGGCTGGATAAAGTTGTAACACAGACATTTTAATCAGTTTGTAACACTTAGCGTTTGAGCCTTATTATCCGGGGTGTGTTCGCTGGTGCGTGAAACAGCAGCGTTTGGGTTCATAACCCGACCCTCCTGTCTGAGTCTCGCTGGCATAAAGGGATCATGAGCTCTAATGGTTCAGGGATCTGCCCAGCAAACGAGGTTAGGTATGGAGGAAGACAAAAACACAGGGGCTAAACAGAGCCGCCCCATTCGTGAGCAAGCTGCTGCAAAGCTGGACAACTCATGAATATGCTAATCCGCATTTGCCTGAATAAGTATGTAGATAGTGAAAGAGGGGAAAAAAAACAACAACACACACACACACACACACACACACACACACACACACACACACACA
>CAIGQW010053321.1:9868608-9895160 GCA_903798125.1 Danio choprae
ATTTTTTATTTTTTATTTTTAACTATAAATATATTCATAGTTTAATCATACTGAATTTCATCGTAACAACCTTTTTACTGCATGACATGGTTTTAGAATCAGATCAGTGGTTCTAATAAACTCCTAAATTATAATTAAATGTATGTAATACTGACTTGAAGGGACAATCCCAAAATTTTCTCATAATATACTTCGCCAAAATCAACTTTTATGTCATTCCATATCTGTATGGCTGAAAGAATTACATGAATCTGTTGTGGACCATCACAATAAAGGAACATTATGAAAGTGAGTAAACTTTTTCTTTTTCTTTTTTTCCTTCCTTTCATCTCATCCTGACATCATCTCATTTTCACGGGTCCATCTCGGCATCCCCTCTTCTTCACTCAAGTACACACACACAATCACACACCCCTCCTTTTCATCTGTCCCCCCTGCAGGATCAGGGGAGCAGGTTGTGGTAACATTTGTAGCATTTGGCTGCAGCAAATCCCACAGCTTTTTTCCTGAAAAGAAGCAGCCACCTTAAAAAAAGGGGGGCTCTTCTCAAGCGAAGCCCCTGGTCTTTCTCCGGCTTTCAGTGCTCTGCTTGCCCCTCACCATCGCCTGCAAATCCCCCTTTATCCGCTGGCAGCCAGATGGGGTGGCAGGAATAATAGGCAGAGCCTGATGAGCACCATTCAATTTGTCCAGCCGTGTAAAGGAGCTTGTAAGCCGTTCCATTTGAGCAGGGTGTAATAGTAGCCAGGGGAGCAGAGGCTATGTTAAGACTTAATTACCTACTAATGGCTGTTGTAGGGACAAAAGACTTGTGTAGACCCCAACAACTTACACTCCTGTAATAGAGGAGGAAGAAGTGGAGGGGGGAACTGATTATTGAGATGTGGCCAGAAATTTCTGGTGGCTCAATGTTAAAAATGTCATCAACGCAAATATATGAGGTGTCTGGGTTGGAAGAAAAAAGAGACAGGGAGAGAGAGAGAAAACTTTACTGCATGCACTTTGATTTTCTTTAGAAACTTGAGAGAAAAGGTTTTCTTGTGGTTTTTTTTTTCCTCATTCTTTTTCTTTTCTTATTCTCTTTCTTTTTCAGTTGGAGGGAAGATTAGCAGGATTAAGACTGGCTCACATATGCTGCTCTTCACTATTGGCATTCAGCACAACACAAGCCCAACTGCCACCCAGACGGGGAGAGAAAGAGACAGACGAGGTTGAGAGTGAGTGAAAGTTTTCCTCTCATATTAAAGCATTGCTGCACTGAAGCAAAACTGTTTGGAATATTTGTGGAAGGGGAAAAGGCATATGTTAAGAAAAAGAGAGAAAAGGATGGTGAGAATTTGGGATGAGGATGGATAAGGTTGCAGAAATGAGGTTAGAGATAAGGTTGTATTTTACAGCCCTATTATGGACACACATACACTGTAAAATATGTTAATTAACAGTGTCCGTATTTTGTGATTCACAAGTGTTTTCTGTTCATTTAGGGTTGTGAATTTCATTAAAAAAGTCTGTCGACTTTTGATATTTTGTAGTTTGAAATAATATAATGTGTAAGAAATAATATGTAGAGAAAAATGTCTGTAAAATAACAGAAAATGTACTCACAGTTTATTACAAGGTTTTTGTACCATAATAAACAACACTACAATATATCACTTTACTATTAAAATATGTAATAGTAAACTATTAAAAATATTAATAAAAGTAATGTTTTTAACTTCTCAAGGTTAAAACATGTTGGAAAAAAGATCAAGGTTCCATAATGCAAAAACAAAACATACAGAATATGGAAAACTGATAATTTACGGATATTATTTATGATGAAGTATGTACTTATTGTATAATAATAACTATAATAAGTGGGTACTAGCAATTAATCTTTTATAAAAATTAACAATAGTTTTACAACTAGTAAAACAAACAAACAAACTAGTAAAACTAGTAAACAAACAAAAAAAGCCACAAAGTTTGGCTGTGGTTATGCACATTTTAATTGATCTGCCAGAAACTTTTTTAAATGGTTACTACACTTTTACTACATTAAAACCTTGGTTCATTTTTGAAAAGGTTACCCATCCCTTAAACTCAGCTTTAACTCATGTTATGATTCTCTGTAGTGTAAAAATAGTAAAAATAAAGTGGGATCTAGAGGTCTTTAACCACATTTTCCATTTTTAAAGCAAGGCCCCATTATTTCTGTGACGTGGAAAACATTTGTCAAATCCAGTTATAAAAAGCTGCCGAATGCATACTGTCAGTGAATATGACACATTTTGATGTTCATGGTGTTTGAGAACTTGTTGTTTCATTTTGAGGACATAAAAAACATGAACTTCATCAACCTGTTAAAGTTTGTTTTGACTTGAAGAAACTGTACTTTAAAAAAATAAAAAATGTTTTTTTCAAGCAATAGCTTTAATGGTTCTTTTTCATGTTTTAATTTTGAGGAGAATAAAACTGAATTTGAGAGTAAACAAAAAAATCATAAGATTCCTTTTTTTAATTTTGCCATTTTTTAAAATAAATTGGTTAAACTAAGTTTCATGATTTTAATAATTTTTAAATAATTAAATATTTAATTAAATTATTTAAAAAAAGAATTGGGGAAAACATTATTCAAATAAACCCTTGGAAGATATTAAAAAGTTACTTCACCCCCCCCCCAAAAAATTCTGATGTCATTTTAATCCCCCGAGTCCTACATTTACCTTCAGAACACGACTTAAGATATTTTAGATGAAATCCATAAGCTCCCTCATCGTCCATATACAGCAACGGCCCAGAGATGTTCAAACCTATTTAAATAATTGTAATCAAAGCTCCAAGAACACACACAAAAAACTTTAAAAATAACTTCCTTTGCTTATGTCTTTAATCGTCTCGGGATTGTTGCTGTCTTTGTAACTACTTGAGTGTGTAATTAATAACAGAATTTAGAAATTGGAAATTGTTTTACAACCCCAAGTCAGAAAAGGTTGGGACAGTATGGAAAACGCGAATAAAAAAAGAAAGAAGTGATTTCTAAATTTCTTTCTTTTTCTTTTCTTTTTTTTTAACACGTATTCCAATTTTGGTTCTTGCAACACATTATTATACCACATATACTACATATCTGATGTAGTAGCCCAAGAAGTTTCAGTGTAGGATAGGAATGGTTGCCAGACCCTGCAGAACTGTGTAGTACCTTAAATAATATACTGAAGATGTTCAAGTTTAAAATGCACCTCTAATATCCAATGCTTGTGAGATGGTGAGTTTTTAGGTCTAGCTAATAGTGAAGAAAAGACAATAATTTTTACATGGTTAGATGTATTTCTTCTGTTACAACTTTAAAGATAGAAACTAAAGGATTAGGGTCAATAGCTTTATTGCATATAATTGAAATGTACAATTGTATTATTTTATTAACAGAACAGCATAAAATGTTGAAGAGGCATGTGCTGCATGTGACATGAGTGGCAGATGTACATTGAATAGATGCAGAAACATATATTTTCATTTTGTAAAGTAACGTGCTTATGTTATAGGTTAATCGTGCAGAAAAAGCTGAAAGTGAACTCCAGCTGGATTCATTAGCTTAAGTATGACTGCAGTTACAGCGCTGGCTAATTTAGCTCTTAGGGTTAACAGTTTTTACACATATACACACCTCTGCCCACCTCATTATTGGAATGCACACGCGAACACCTCATTATCTCATAGAGGTAATGAGAAAAGAAGAGTCTGGCTTTGCCAACAGGCAGAAATTAGCACTCAGTCTCCCTCCACACTCAACCACCAGGCTAACATTCATTCACCCTGAGGTGGCAAAAGCTCTCGTGTGGAACGTTTGCCTCTTTCCCTGTGGCAGGCCCTTGTTAAACAAATAGCTTTTAATTAAATGGCATAAAATGTTGCCAATTCTGTATTTTTTGTCATTTCAGTTGATTTAATTTTGTGCACCTGAACTGTGAAGTTTGAATAAGCTGTAAAAGGCTGTCTGTGACCTGGCAGCGATGTGGAACATGGACATTGGTTTTGACTGAAATGTTCTGCGAATGAAACAGACAATGAAAAATCCCTTCAAAAAATGTACAGCCCTTTCACTAATCGACTTCTGTTGAAATGAAAAGACGATATTCTGAAGAAAGCTGGAAACCTTTAACCATTGACTTCCATAGAATTAGTTTTTCCGTCTGTAGAAGTTGATGGTTACAGGTTTTCAGCTTTCTTTAAAAAGATATATTTTTGATTGTGTTCGACAGAGGAAAGAAATTCATAAAGGTTTGAAACCACTTGGGTGAGTAAATTTTGGGTGAACTATCCCTTTAATTACAATTGCTTGTAACTGCTCCACAAAACACACAACTATCTATCTCATTAGGCTTTCGTGTACTTATGTAATCTCTGTGTAATGTGGCCAGACTACAGTCTTGTTGAAGCAGGTCTGTAAAAATAAGTGTGCATCTTTATCGCCGCCTCAGTGTGATCTGAATCAAGAGGTAATGACGTCAGGCATACATGCTCTTAATTAGCCTTAATTGGCAACATTCTCGGCGGACTACGGTTACCAAAGTTGGCATGAATCGAGGGCAGACCGACCCCTGTCTTTCTCTCTCTGTAATTGCTCCCAAGACAGTTGTCAGTCAGCGTGTGTTGTGTGTGGGTGCGTGTGAATTCGTGTGCATTCTTCCCAGGGTGACATTTCACATAATTATATGCGCGAGGAATAAACTGCAGCTCTGACAATAGGGCTCTTTTCTGTCACCCCCCGTTTCTAATCCAGACTGTCGCGGCATATATTACCATTTTGGTACACTTAACAAGTGAGATTACCGGAATTCATAATGAAGGAACTGAACTACAACTTCTCTCCGACACCGCCGGTTTTAAACCAGCTCATTTGCATAAGCGTATTTAACGAGAGTAAACAAGCAAACAGACAGACGGGACTGTCCGCACGGGGATAACAACCAAACAACAAGAGCTCATAGATGCTTCAATGAAAATATGTTAAAGACCTTGATCTGATGATGCAGAACACTGTCTCCAAAACTCATTGACGCGTCTCTGTTAAATCTACACCTGTGGAGCCAGAGAACAATACACTGATTCCCAGAGATTTTTGATCAATTTTCTTTTCTGTCTGTCTGTCTGTCTGTCCCTAAATATATCGACATGAACAGCTGCTGATATCTGCTAAATATAGGTTAAGGGGCATGTAAATTGTGCTCATAAATATTCGCATTTGACATCCCCTGCTTATGCCATATTTTACCCCAAACAACTTCTGCTTGACCATATTGGCCTAATTGAAATGTTTCAGATCATAACCGTTAAAAAGCATTTTGCACGCCTCGTTTAGTAACGTTTTAAATGCGTTTAACGGCTGAGATCAGTCAGCTGTCAGGCGCCCGCATGGGGTCACCGGGTTAAAACAATATGCGCGCGTACAGACCGCAAAACAGTGTCTGCAACAACCGCGCGCAATCCTGCGAGAGACAAACACGATCGCGGAGAAAATCTTGCATCGGCATCCATCCATCCACGCGTCAGACAACTTGTGTTTTGGTTACTGATTATTGAGCTGCTTGGATGATTCATTTAAAAAAAGTAAAAAGTAAAATTAAAAATCTATAATGAGAATAATTTATAAATAATATTTCAGATAAATAAACAATGCATATAATAATAATAATAATAATAATAATAATAATTATTATTATTATTATTATTATTATTATTATTATTAATTAATTTGCCTACTTAAACATAGTCTAATATTTGATATTGTAAATAATAATATAATACATATTATGATTTTGTTTAGTAAATTATTTAATTATAAAATTGCTGAGTGCACTTTTTTATTTTTTAGGCCTACAATTTATGTTTCAACCTGCAGTGCGTTTGCAGCTTAAACCCTTTATATTGAGGAAACAAAGTTTTTCACTAGCCTGAAAGTTATTTGCCAACATATGCGCCACTTATCTTAACTTAATAACTTCAGTACAGATTGCACAGTTTGTTCAACCGACTTTCTGTAATCTAAACCCAACGATGTTCGGTGAGGATGCACCATATGTGAAGTGTGTCTAATGCATTTAATGATGCCTCAGTTTTTTGTAGTGACATCAGGTTTTTGGACCCCCACCCACTGGAGCTCATTGGTTCTTGACGGGCTGTCGGAAAAAAAGCGTTGACATTGTCCCGGTGACTTGCCCCCGGGTGGTGGGGAGGAGGGACCGCCTATAAAACACCCGTCGTCACTCTCGGGCGTGCCAAACACAAACAGTGCACGAGTGAACTGGAATAGCCTAACGAGTCAATTCTGCAAAGCCACACACCAGCACGCGCTTGCACCTGCTACCGGTAAGTCTGAAAATATAGAAAATATTTGCAATGATTTTACTTGTATAATGTATTAAAGAAAAAAATACTATTAGTAAACGCCTGCGTTATTTAGGCTGTTACATGATTTCCCTCCAATTATTTAGTGCAGAAACTTGTTTTAGGATACTATTGGCTACATTACTACTTTTTAAAATAATAACCTATATAATTATAACTTTTTCATAATTAGAATAGTTTGTCGCAACTAAATTATTGAACTATTTGGCAAACTCGAACAGCTTTAATAAACTTTATGGAGTTGCAGAGTTGTTATTAATCTCCATATTAAACCTACATTTATAACAAATTAATACTTTTTAATTAGTTTTTAACTCCGTGTCAATTGTTTTTCGTTGCATCTTAGTTTCTCTGGGTTTAACAATTGCTTTCTTTTAAAGGAATATCGACATCCTCGAGAAGCTGAGAGCGCACTGAACGCCATGGACTCTGACACGAGCCGAGTGTCCAGCAGACCTTCTTCTCCTGAAGGCGATGATCTTTTTCTGTCCGCCGTCAAGAAGTCCGTGGGTTTCTCTGGCGCCGTCTCCTCTACGCAGAGCGATTCTCCTCCGGAGTTAAGAGGCGCAGATTTGCGGGGCATCTCCAGCGCTGATGAGGACGCATTGGCTCTAAAGATGCTCTCCAAAAAGGACCGTAAACTTCTCTCCGAGAATGAGCTGCAGAGCATGCGCCTAAAGATCAACAGCCGCGAGAGGAAGCGCATGCACGACCTCAACATCGCCATGGACGGACTCCGGGAGGTCATGCCCTACGCTCACGGGCCGTCCGTGCGCAAGCTCTCCAAAATAGCCACTCTGCTGCTCGCGCGCAACTACATCCTTATGCTAAGCAACTCGCTGGAGGAGATGAAGCGGCTCGTGAGCGAGATCTACGGCGGAGGGAGCGGGGCCCATCACGCCGGTTTCCATCCGTCCAGTTGTGGCACTCTTACGCACGCGGCGGCTGCACCGTTATCGGGTCACCCCGCTGCTGTCTCGCATTCCTCTCACCCGGTGCACCATCCTCTGCTTCCACCAGCAGTCTCTACCGCCGCATCTCTCTCTGGGACGGGGCTTTCAGCCGTCAGGCCGCATCACGGACTTCTCAAAGCCCCGTCAGCCGGCGCTGGGCCTCTTGGCGCGAGTTTCCAGCACTGGGGTGCGGGGATCCCGTGTCCGTGCAGCATGTGCCAGGTGCCTCCGCCTCATGTGCCCGGTATGAGCGCCGTCAGCATGCCACGGCTGACCAGTGACTCAAAATGAAGTGAACTTTTGTAAAGAACTTTGAGAAGCCACCACAGACTTTTATATATATAAAACTGTAATATCGTGTTTATCGTTTATGGCTGAACAATGTGTTGTGGGAATCACAAATAGAGCTGAAGCAAAGAAGAATGGATCAAAGCCACTAACATAGAGTTTTCTAACACTTTAGCATTTCTGTGTATAGATTTAGTTGGAAATGGCATACCTTCCTTAGCCTTCAACCATGGGACTGAATGAACAAGTTTAATGTGAAATAGAATTACAGCACAAAGTAAAATAAAGCCGATTTATGCTTTAGGTAAATAGGGCTAAGTAGTTTAATGGGCCACTACTATTAATTAAAATGTCCTTGAAAACATAATGGTTGTAAATATGTAGATAGCGTTTGTACAGTTTGAGAGATTTTATATTACCTTCCCCAGTTTATGTTTGGGGTCAGAATTCATTTGCCAAGCGCTCTCTGTAACAGGAAAGAAGCACCTGTTCATCAGAAAACTATTTCTCCATCTGTATTTCTTCCCCTCTCTTTACTTCATCATTGTCCGTTTTTATTTCTTCTTTCTGCACAAGCTTATCCGTCATTGCCGATGCGAAGAATGATCAACTTTTATTTTTTATAATAAAGTGCAAAATGCTATTTATTTACTTATTTCGATGGTATTTTCAAATTAATGTGCGGTGAATGTCTGAGTCCTAACTGTAAAATAAATGTTTTAAAATTATTTACTTGTTTGTGTTTGATTTAACTCAATATTTTTATTTTCATTATGCAAACCCACACAGCCTATACATCATCTAAAGGACAAATACAAAAAAATATCTATCTATCTATCTATCTATCTATCTATCTATCTATCTATCTATCTATCTATCTATCTATCTATCTATCTATCTATCTATCTATCTATCTATCTATCTATCTATCTATCTATCTATCTCTGTCTGTCTGTCTGTCTGTCTGTCTGTCTAATAAAAAAAATTAAAAATAAACAAAAAGCATTTAAAATCTATTTTACGTTTTAAATGTTTTTTATTTTTTTATTTTTATTTTTTTACATTAAATAGCACCAGTGTTTGCGTATTCTCGGAAACAAATAATCACTCATTCGAGAACAAACAGAGAATGCTCAGACCGACACCATTTATTTATTGTGGACTGAAACAAAACTGGAACAAAGATGGTCTAAAGAAAGAGAATGTTCAACTACTTGCTCCGAGCATGTAGACAGAGCGTAATCTCTGTGAGGCAGATTTAATGGAATAATTTAGAATGTTTTGTAATATAGCTTATATTCAATATACTGATAAATAAGCCAACTCGATACATTCGTCAGACCTAAATTTTAGTTTATTGAAATATTTTTAAAGCATCAAATGATCTGAAGAATTTGTGGGGTTTTTCAGCCCACTTGCATGAATTGCGGATTATTTTGTTTGAAATTAAATCTGAAAAACAAAAAACGAATGCATACATGCTAAACTTTTGCGCACTTATAGCTTTTAATGTTCATTTGCGTTAAAAAAAAAAGGTTAAAACTCAGACCCAGAATTTAAACGAAATCATAAAGACGGAATATAAATAGCATCTTATATGATCAGAATAGCACAAGCTAATTGTGTTGGAAAGAATGTCGCAAACATTTTCAATAATTTGGATCTGTAGAATAGCCCCATTTCTTCACTTCTCCGTGACCACCTTTACATGTCAACCCAATGGTTCTGCTATTGGACTTTTTTTCCAAATGAGACCTTGTAGAATTTCCTATTAACTTTCATGAAGCATATCTGGGGGGGGGGGGGGTTACCTTCATGTTTTTTAAGTCTCAAGAAGGAGATCATTTATTTAGAATGCAGAAAACGCATTTGAAGTCGCGCACTACAGAATATATGCAGAAAGAGAAGAAGCTGCGAGATGGGTGGAATAAATAAAGGAGTATTAGGTGGAATACATAACTAAACGCCAGCAGCTGGATGGCAGATTGCTCTTTCTGTTGCAATGTTTTCCAAAGGATTTTTTGAGCTGGAACGATATGGAGTGAAGCTGGTTTATGAATATTCATATTTGCCACTTGTTTGTTTGTTTATCCGTTATATTGATTCGTTATATTAATTTTGTGCAACAAAGAACCATTTTTATTTTACATGAACAGAAGTGATTAGTATAGAAGATGTTTAATTTACTTATACAGTTTAATTTAATTTTGTTTACTTGTATTATTTGTATTAATTATAAATTGCTGATTTATTCTAGGTGCATGTTGGGCTGTCTTCGCGCCACAGTTAAATTCAACAAACGGGCGAATACACCAACAAATCTTTAGGTAAGTTTCAAAGTTTCAGTGAATAAAGTTTCAGTATTGCAACGACCCAGTCATTTCGGCCCCAGATTGAGCTCTATGAAAGCAAACAGGCTGCTGGTGTCTTGTCTTCCTTCACTAACATCTGCTTGTTAGTAATCTTCAGCCGCCTCGCCCATTTGCTCCGCGTAAAATGCAATTACTCCGAAAGGTAATGAGAATTACACGCTATCACATTTCCAAATTAATCAGAGCAGCACCTCCCCCGCAGAGCCACTCCACACAGGCCACCTTAACGAACATCTCCTCTCACCGACTGACTGACTGTATGAATGACACGTTCACAGATGCTAATGGGCATCACTAATAACGCGCGGATGAACTTAATAGCTTAAAAATCTCTGCAGTAACCTGTCATCATTCATTCCAGCGCGCAACAAACTTTGTGTTCTGTAAAACAGGTCGCTTTGCTTTCGGCCAGGTCTATTGTATGTTTGCTTAAATACAGAAATGTTTTACTCAAGGTGTTTTAAGTAAATTACCAAAGACGATGCGGAATAAAGTATTTGTCGATGTTATTACGCACTATTTAACTTTGTTGGGACGGTTGTTTCTTATTGAAGTAAAAATATCCGCAAATCGTCGCAAAGGCAAATTTCTCAAATATAGCAATTTTATTTGGCTCGTTGAAGCATTAAAGGCATAGTTCATCCAAAAAAAATGAAAGTTCTGTGATGATTTACTCACCCTTCACTTGTTACAAACCGTTTTGACTTTCTTTTTTCTGTTAAACGCAAAATAAGATATTGTTTTAATGGTAAAAATCGCTAACCAATGACTTCTCAAGTATTTCCTATATAGAAGTCAGAGGTTACAGGTTTTCAGCTTTTTAAAAATTATATATCAAGAAAAGAAAGAAAAAGTTTGGAGCCATTTAATTAGTCACTTAATTAGCCACTCATTTTAATGAGTGAGTAAAATTTAAAAATGTCTTTAACGTGATCAAATTGTGCATGTTGACTTAAATATCATGTTTTTGTTTCAAGAATTTTGGTCATATGGAAAGCAATCAGGGACAAAAGTCTTTAAACAAGCACTTGTAGGTTTTGATAGTGTTAATGTGTCGTCAAACTCAACAGCCAATGGTATTGTTGTATTTGAGGCCACATTTGCATATGAGACAATATGTTGGGATATATGAACACAAACATCAGACTGGCATGTGTGTATGCAAAAATCACGCAGTATTGCTCTCCATAAAAATGATTACACAAACTGTACAGACTTATGCAAAACTCAAAATTGGTGCATCAACGGTGTCAAACTGTACATGTTCAATTCCACACATTTGTTTAAACACTTGAAACAGCTTTCTGTATGATCAGTTTGCCTTCCATAATTCAGATATTAAAATACATAAATAAACAAACAAATAAAAATAAAATAAAGCAACATACAATAGCTGAATGCACACAATCATTTACATTATTTAATCTCTGTTACCGTTTAAAGTGATAAAATAGCCTAAATGAAACTTTGTGAATAGATAGCTAATATTTATCCATGCCAAACTGCAGCAGTCTCATACATAGCATTTTCACCGATCGTGTTTAGTGTTTAATATTTATGTGTGTGCGGTGGTTTTAAACTCAGATCTTAAAACCATTCTTAAATCCTCTGATTCAGCACAGATGTTGAGCCATTCAGACGCAAACACTGGGCCTTGTTAGCCCAAAGGATTAGACCGAGAGGATTGTAGAGATGCATCAAAGGTGGTGGAAAAACACAAATAATGTGGAAAAGAGAAGAGCCAAAATAAACAAATAAATGAAGTGCATCTGTAGCTTTGTGGGACAATAGAAAGTAGCGAGAAAGGGGAGAGATGGGGAGAGAAGTAAAGTTGCCAACTCTGTCACCTTCCATCCTAAAATGTGCTTTTCGGCCTCTCGGTTTCATTGATCCATCATCGTTATAGTGACTGTCAGTCATTTATCACATAATCATTCCAAGAAGTGCATTTTAGAGGAGGAGCAGACGGATGATTTGAGGAGCCCATACAGTGGCCATATGAGACCACACTTCCCCTGGGACGAGTGTTTATCTCACCCTCCATCATCTGTTCATCCTTATGTAACACACCCTCATGGTGGACACCTCCATGTAGAAGGCATTGTGTTATTTTTTTTATTTTAGTTTGTTGGGAAGCATTAAAAAAGGCATGTTTACATGATCGTTCAATCTGAGAAAAGTGAGTATAAAATACAATTCATTGGAAAGACATGAAATTTACTATAGATATTTTCTTAATACATTTATCCCCCAACTAATTCCTTTATCTGTTTTGACATAATTTTTATCATTTAGTCATTATTTTTTGCTGCCGGAACAAAGAATGCAAATTATTCATCAAATCGATATACTGTATGCTGCAAAAGAGAGGGAAATTGTTACTATTTTATGCCAACCAATATCCCATGATTCTTCATTTTCCCATTATGGAAAGGAATTCACTTAACCCATGTGATAATGGCTAGTCATAGTCTAGCTATAGACTTAAAATTGTGTCCAAATGATAAAGTTTCAATAACATCAAGATCACCACTACACTATGAAATAAGCTTGGTTAATGTTTCTTCGCTCATCGCTTTACATGATCAATTACACAATTCCTATAGATTACATTCAAAACAGCAAAATAGTTTGCATTCCTGGATATTACAGTACATTGTTTAGCATACAGCACATTCTGAGAATAAAACTGTTAAACCTGTATAAAAAATGCTAAACCTGCAAGTGTCACCTCAAGGAATTATTTTGTTGGGTGAAATTACTATATATATATATATTTTTTTTTTTTGCTGCTTTGGAAAATCAACAAATTAATATTTTTTTCTTTTCTCTTTTCACTTAGTGATTAGAATAGATTTAAATATTAAGCAGTATTTGAATTTTTTAATTCACACATGCACACATTTTTTCTAAATATTTAAGTTTTTAGTAAGGGAACACAATTTAGCAATTTCAAAAACCTGTCAAAATACACTACTTTTTTCCAACTGTTTTGACACATTTCATGTTCAAATCATTTTGGACCCTACATGGAGTACATTAAGGTGTCAACAAACCATTTGGTAAAATGATTTATGAAGTTCTGTTACTTGTCACTGGTATGGTACTCTGAAGTGTACTATTTTATCGATGTTTTATCTCTAGTTTATAGTTTGTAACTCATTTTGTGTTTAAAAATGTACCCTTAAGGACATTTTGTGGACTTTTAAACAGTTACATTTTGCAACCCTTAGGCTATTGTATGTCCACAGCATCATTTTTTTAATGTAATAGAAAACTTCTAAAATGCATGTAGACTTTTCACTATATCTCAAATATTTAATCAAGAAAATGTTCAAATCATTATACAGATTGTAAATGCATTAGGAGGGTTAAAGTAAGCCATTTTTTCAGATATAGTGCTATTGTGCTTTTGGGATTGAGAGTGTTTGTTTGCAGGTCATGAGCTGGACTGTTGTGTGCACCTACCAGTCGATGAACTAAAGCCAATGCACTGTCATACAGCGTGGATCAATGTGTTTACTGAAAGAGTCAATGTGTTTACTGAGAGAGACCGAGACAAATGGAGTAGAGAAACAGAGAGAAAGAAGAGCGAGTCAAAGGAGTGTAAGATAGACAGAAAGATGTGCATTAGGAATGTTTGAGCGCTTAAAGAAAGAGGGGATAATCCTGTAAGGGGCCGAACCCTTGGATATTCATGACTGGCCGAGTGTGGATGCGCTGTGAAAAGAGGACAGGGCCTGGACAACTTCACATCAAAGAGCACCATGGGAGCTCCGCAGACCAATGAGGGTTTGTTGCTGCTGGACCTTTTGTTTGTGGCTTTGTTGCTGTCCAGCTGAACCCTTTCAGAGAAATGATCTGATGAGCAGTGTTCCCTCTTTTCAGAAAAAAGTCTGTGTGTGTGCGTGTGTGTCCGATAAACTCCAAATGACTTTGTTCTGCAATCTGATCCTCCTCTGGCATATGTCTCTCCATCTCAATCCACTGGGAACACCAGCTCTCCTTCTCTTTCTGCATCGCTAAATCATATTAGGAACTTTAGGGGAAGAGAGAGAAACTTTCCCTGCACACTTACACTGACGTCTTGTATTGGTGTGTACTGTGTGTGCATGTGTCAGGACAGTTGATGGATGGTTGGCCAATAGAGGTGTTTCACTCTCAGTTTGTATAGGTCGCCTGACTCTTCTTTTCTCTCATTTATCTTCACTCGTTTTCAGCCGTCTTGACAAGCGTCTGAGAATCCATCCTTCATCAGGCCTGCTCTGCTTGAATGGAGGGATCCGCACCATAGCTGAGTATCCACTTTGAAAGCTAAATTCGCTCAGGAATTTACTCTGCGTATGCATGTTGATTCATTGGAAAAAAGTGGAACTTCGCAAAGCTTTGTTGCCTAAATTTTTATCAAAGTTTGCTGGTTGTTTTTTTTCTCCCTGTGACCTTTTATCACTTGTGACTTTCTGGCCTTTAGTCTGTGATCTTGACAGTGGGTGTGTGTGTTTCTATTTTTGGTTTTGTCCCTCTGACTTGTTGCTTTTCATGCTGTCTGTTCAGCTAGTCACTGATTATTCCTTGCGTTTTCATAAGCTTTCTTAGCTTAGCTCATCTATCATATCCCAGAAAAGCCCTCTGTTTCCTTTATGAAATGGAAGTTCACGCCAAAGTCTTTTTTAAAGCAAATGAGCCCATCTTGCTAATGGACCTAGCTAGCTGTAGAATTGAATGGTGAAAAGGACTGAAAATGTTAGCATTTAAATTTTATTAAGATTGAAAAATAACCCGACAGTTATTTTATTTTAGCTTGCTGAGATTCATTATGAATATGTGATGTGGTGACTGGGTGATTGATTTCCATTATTACTATTACATGCTGTTAAAATCCCATGAGCCTTCACTTTCACTAATGGCTGAGAAATTTAGTCTTTTTTACAAGAAAACATGACCACTTGACGGCACTCTGGATATGGACATAAAATGTTGGTTTGGACTTACTTTTTTACTTTTTGGAGGACCTGCTCTGACTGGCAAACAACTTTAAACTGCTATTGGTTCATGGTGATCAAACATTGGGCAGGTTCTGAAGCTCTTTTTTGACGTGGAAATCTTCTCTTCTTCATTTTCTTTGTCCAGTCTGTCGAGAACAAACATTCCTGGCTAAAACATTAAATGCTGGATTTATAGTGGTTAATACTAAATTAAAAACAACACTGACACTGTTTTTTTTATGTTTAAAGGTGCATACTTTGAAGCAAACTACTGGATAATCGAACTGCAAACATCTGCTTTGTAGAAAGCTCAGAAAAGACTTTGGAAGAGAGAGTTGTAGTTACCTCATCCCACAATTTACATGTCAAAGTCAATAAAGAAGAGAACGACAAAGCAAACTGACAAATTAGACAATGGTCTTTTTGCATTTATTCCTAAATCAATGGTGTAAGGAGATCAACAAAAAGGTGACAAAAACCATGAAATGGAATTCTGCCTCACAAAAGGTTTACATTTTTTTTGTGCATGAAGCCTCTTGGCACGGCATTCGGCAATGCATATGTTCAATGTGACGTGTCAGAGTGAGTGCTCTTATTAGTGAAATGTGACACACACGGCAGCTGGCACTGAGTAGCCCATGACAGCTATAATCAGTGTGTCCTCAGCAGGACCGCTTCAGAGCGTGTGTTTAAAGAATGCTCTCTGGACGTCAGCGACTGGGTATGATTTTGGATCTGTTGTGTCAACTGTTCTTTGGGCAACTTGACAAAAGGCCCATGGGGTGACTCTTCGCCTTGCCTCATCCATCTGAGAAGCCAACCGTTCTGTCCAGGCCAACCTTTCCCAGAGCATGCTGAGAGCCACAATACCCAGCCTTCAGCTCATTGGTTCCGCCCTATTAACAGCTTGTAATCTTCTCATATCCATGGCTGGCAGCCCAGTGCAACACGTCAAGCAGGGTTCGCAGTGCTCTGAAGCTCTAGACAGCTCACCTCCCCCTTGTCAACCTTTTTACCGCATCTCCACCAGATATGCACTTGTTTTAAGAAGCTAGAGAAGGAGTTTGAGGCCCTCCAGTCTCACCCTTTACACCTGCTTCCCTCCAGGGGAGAGAAAGAAAGAATAAAGTTGTGACATCTGTTAATTTCTCATTAGAACTTTTCTTTATGCAGGTTTGTTGGTGTGCGAGACAGCTCCGCAGTACGTGCAGTACGGACACAAGCTGGCGAAGGGCTGGCCAGCCGGCGGTTGAAATATCACGCTCGGCATTTAGCAGACGTTTCTCGGCGTCCATGGTCTGGTAATGAATATGGAAGCAGACCTTCTCCGTTTCAATGTTACTGATTTTTTGCATCAGCTTGCGTTGTGACCTTCCACATCATGAAAAACAGTTAGCAATGCAAGCTGTCAAAGTTAGCACAGGTAGTCCAACTTATTAATGCCCGGTGTTTGCTTGTTGTTTTTGTTTTGGGGCAATTAAGCTCTGGTGTCTGTCAGAAAGGCCTTGTGATATTTCTGCTTGTGCACAGATTTGGTTTCCCATCTTGCCTTTGTGTATCTAGATCAAATTAGAGATGAGGATAATCATTGTTTTGGGGGGATTTATTTTATGACTTTATAATGGAAATATTTAAAGGATATTCAAAAGTATTTACATAAGTCTTTTGTGTCTCCAGAATGTGTCTGTAAAGTTTCAACTCAAAACACCTATCGGATTATTTATTATACCTTTTAGAATGCTGGAGTTTTCTGCTTTGAACACTATGTAGCTGTTTTTGTGTCTTGTGCCTTTAATGCTAGTTCTCCCCGCCCACTGTTCCCATGTGCCTGTCAGAGTGTGCCTCAATGTCTGCTTTAGCTGCGTCAGATAACAGACAGACATGAAGGAAGCAGATCTCACGTAACGTTTGTGAGAAATACTACAGTAAGAACTTTCCCAATGATTATTTGATGCATTTGTTGTGGAGTTAATTCAAGCCTTTCTGCGATGAGTCGTTAGAAAGTTCACGCACACACACACACAGCGAACACACAGACACACATAGCGTGCGTGTTTAACTTTGCACTATTTTTGGATTTGGATCCTATTTTAACATCAGGAAATTAAAAAAAAGAGACTTACTGTCTTTATATCACCACAATATGACCGTGGACACACTATACTTACACACAGTTCTGTCCAAACAGCTTACAAAAGATGATTTCCATCATAAGTGCCCTTTAATACATCATCTGTACACTACAAAACAGCTGGGTTATTACAATCCAAATGTGGTCGAAATATGCACCAACCCAACTGCTCAGCTAATTTTAAAAATAAACTTTTAAACAAACTTTTTTTTGGTAAATTTGTTTTTATTTATTTATTTTTATTTTTTTAACAAATTTTGGAGTAAACATTTTTTTAGAACATATGTTTGATATGTTCGCGCACTTTTCCTCCGGGTGCTTACAGTCTAAAGACATGCACTATAGGTGAACTGAATAGACTAAATTGGCTGTAGTGCATGAGTGTGTGTGTGAATGTGAGTGTATGGGTGCTTCCCAGTACTTGATTGCGGCTGGAAGGGCATCCGCTGTGTAAAACATATGCTGGATAAATTGGGGATTTATTCCGCTGTGGTGACTCCTGATAAATCAGGGACTAAGCCGAAGTAAAATGAATAAATAAATGAACGAATGTTTGATGAGATGATTACAGGACATTACATATAAAATACTTTTTTTTTTGTTCTCCAGCAGATGTTAGAATATGAATGAGAATGAAGAAAAATCTGATATAATAAATCAATTAAATTGTTATATTTAATAAATGAAATATTAATCAAATTAACATTTTTAAAATAAAAAAAGATCAAAAGACCTTTCTCATATGACATGCTAGGTTATTGCTAATTATTGATTTTATGCACAACCACATTTAGGAGTTTTATGACCTTGACTTTTAAAAAGTGAACTTAAGACCTCTCAATGTAGGGGTGTCCAGATCTGTTCCTGTAAGGCTACTGTTATCAGATTTACTAGAAACATCCAGAAAAATGTGTTAGAGTGGATGGGCAAGTGTATTTTGCTTTAAGTTTACTACATGCATGTTATGTATGTGTGTGTGTATGTGTGTGTGTGCGTGTGCGTGTGCGTGTGCGCGTGCGCGTGTGCGTGTATGTGTGCGTGTATGTGTGTGTGTGTGTGTGTGTGTGTGTGTGTGTGTGTGTGTGTGTGTGTGTCTCTCAGAAATGGAAACCTCAGTGGTGCCATGTGAATGCCACCTCAGCCAGGCATTTTACTGGTAACTACAGGAAACAGGCTTGGTGTGAATGAGCTGATTGAACCCCCAGGTGCAGATCCAGAGACCCAGCCCAAGCTCGCCGGCTTGGCCCAGACGGAATACACACTGACCCCCACAAAGACAGCCCTCATCTTCATCCATGCCTGGCTCCACCGGTCCCTGACCCGCTCCAGCTTTGCCACGGAGGCAATGGGCGCTGGGGGCAGGGGATACGGATGTGAGAACCCCCGGCACTACGCCACCTCATTCAACCCCCTACAAGCTGGAAGGAAGGACGGAGAGAGCGGGAGGGGGGCAGTATTGCGGGTGGACACCAGGTTCTTTCTTTCCCTCTCTTTTTCATCTCTTCTTTCTGTCTCTGTGTCAGAGCAGGTGTCCTTTTCGGCCCTCTCTTCTCACCCTCCCTCCTTTCTGTTGCCGTTTCTTTTCACACACACGTTCACAAACGTACAGCTGATGAACATCCCTGCTCTAATCCATCACAGGCCGTCTTTTATAGGTCAGCTCGAGGCACACACACTTCCACACACCCCGACACACTAGCAGGTTGTGTTCTGTTGGCCTGCAGGTGCCTGGCGTTGCGATTGCTCTTTAAATTCTCTTTCCTGTCGGAGCTTACGATTGTGTGCACATGGAAGCCATGATACCATTCAGCCGGACCGGGTGCCACAACCTTCTTACCCTCCTCTCACCCCGGCGAGACAAACAGGAGATTCTATGTTCTCACCTCCCGCTTTCAACATGAACAACATGCTTTCTGTTTGCATCTCTTCCTTCCTCTCACTTTTAGAGGGAGGCAAAATGAGAGTGTGTCAATAGATCAGGAAAAGAGATAATTACACCGTTTGTATGTTTTACAATCAGTCTCACCATGGGTATGTCCGGTGTGCCACCTGTGATGAGAATCATTGGGCCTTCTGTTCATTGGCTCATTCGCTTCCTCTTTCAGTAACAGAATATCAGCGCAACAATATATCCCATGAATGCAATATCACAGTATTGCACTGAGAATAACACATCTCCAGATCCCATTCAATGAACATGGGGCATGTGCTCACGATCAGGGGTTTCACCCACTGGAGATGATGAAATCATTAGCATGGAGGGCAGAAGAAGGGGCGTTGAGAAGAGAGAGGGAGAGAGAGAGAGAGAGAGAGAGAGAGAGAGAGCGAGAGAGAGAGAGAGAGGGAGAGAGAGAGAGAAAGTAACTCATTAGCTCTTTACAGCAGTACTTCTCTCAAATTCCTCCAATGGTTAGGGAGTGTGTTAGTTTAAAGATCATCTATGAAGGGCAACTACATGGACAAGAGAACAAACCATCTAATTTATCAATTTTAGATTTAACCATTACGGTTTTAGGAAGATTTACTAATCTTTAGATGAAAATGAACTTGAAGAAGTGAACTGCTTTATTATTCAACGAATACCTGGAAGAAGATCTGGAGTTTGCGGACTGAAAGTTTGAAGGTAAAGCCTTTGCCTATTAGCAGGACTGATCAGCACGACAACTGAACTTGAAAATGAAGAATGTTGCCATAAATTAATCATGTTGTTCCAATCATTAATTAACTTCTGTGGAACACAAAAGATAAAATTGTGGTTCTGTACATTGAAAGTCAGAGTTGTTCAGCTTTGAACACTACTGACTTTCACTTAAACACTACCTGAACTACCTGGAGGCCTGTAAATAATAAGTGAATAGTAATTTAGTTCAGAATTATCCTTTTTCACACACAAATGCCAAAGATATCTTAGTTATATTTAAAAATGTCACTATTTGATTGTATTACATTAGTCATGTTCTCTGAATATCTTTTTTTCAGAATGCAGGCTGTGTCTGGTTTCAGATACAGAGAGCAGGGCGAAGGCTCTTTGCAACAACTCATGCCACGAATGGTACGGGTAACAGGATCAGGAGGACCAGGCTCCAATGCTGGGAGTCTCCAGGGGCCTCTCAGATCTTCAAAACCCCCTCGAGAGCTTAGTTCGGAGGAGCAACAGGAGCTACGGAAAAAGATCAACAGCCGTGAAAGGAAGAGAATGCAGGACCTCAATGTGGCCATGGATGCTTTACGGGAGGTCATGGTGCCCTACTCCTCTTCTCCCACTGGTGTAGGTGGAGCAATGCAGCACCCCTACCTCCCTCCTGGAGCCCCTCCAACTGGACGCCGCCTGTCCAAGATCTCGACACTGGTGCTGGCCCGTAACTACATCCTACTCCTGGGCTCCTCCTTGCAGGAGATGAGGCGTCTGCTAGGAGAGGTCAGCATTGGAATGGGCGTCAGTGGGACTGTACCACGTCTGCTGCTGACAGGAGGGTGGCCATTTCTTACCGGGCCGGGACAACTTTTGCTTTCGCCTCCTGAGCAGCAATTGGGTGTTGCAAAGTGCCCTCTTTTGCCTCAGGGTGCCCAGGAGGAGCCCTTGGCATGGGGGCCAAGCAGCATGTCGGAGAGCCCGGTGTGCCAGTGTGGGGTGTGCCGGACATCCCGGGTGGTGCATGTTAATCCAGCCATGCGTTTTCCAAAGTGATTCCATCGTGCCTTGGAGAAAGGCTAAAAAAGAACAATGCAACAATAGGCAGAATTTTAATGTCTTTAGAGGATGAGGTTTCTGGTTATTAAGATTTTTGGTAACACTACAATAAGGTTTAGTCTGTTAACCCTAAACTTCTGTCATAATTTCTAACTGTTATAACACATCCAAAGTCTTTGACTTTCGTTTGTGGATGAAAAAAAGAAAGATGAAATCAAAGTAAGTCACATGGGTTAGGAATAACTTCTCTATATACCATTGTTGGTAAAGTTCAGCTCTGGAGAGCCTTAATCATGCAGAGTTTGGTTTGAATTAAAGTTTGTATGTTACTAGAAAGCTACAGACACTTCTTTCCCAGTACAAACATTGCAGGACTGTAGTTCTCCAGGACCAAACTTGCCTACCCCTGACATTCACAAGCACATTTTAACAAGCTGGATTGAGCAAACATATTTTGTAAAACGTTACCCATTTTTCTTTCTGCAAAACAATGTTGTCTTTAATTGTCTCCTAAATACTGTTTGCATTTCTGTTTACTAAACTAGAAATAAAAACTATTTTGTTGTTTGAAAGTAGTCTAGGGTGTTTTAAACTTTATCTTCAAGCATATTTCCTTTTGCTTCACCTAGCTTTCTGTCAGACTAAGGGTGTGCATGCTTCTGTGCCCCGCTCCTTCCAAACGGATTGAAATAATTAATTGTGCACCCCTTTTGCAGCATAAGGATGAGAACCTTTCTTTCACCTCAGCCTTCCCTGAACCCATCCCATTCAACTTCCCAAACAAACCCCGGATCAAACCCAGCAGCCCCATAATAATTAGCCCACACTCTTTCTTCAACCTCAGTCTTTAATCCAGTCCCTCGTTCGCTTGTGAAGGTAAATGCGTTTACACGGGCCAGTGTGGTGCCTTTCAGTGCTCTCTGTGAACAGCCTGGAAAATGTGTTTCCACCAAAGGAGTTCACTTACCTAAATTACAAACAAGACCCTCTCCAACACCCAAACTCTGACATCCACCCCTCCAAAGGCTGGGTGGTTGAAAAAAAAGAGAGAAGCAATTCTTTCAATCTTGAGGCATGGTGAAAGCCATGAAAGAGAGGGAAAAGCAATTCCATCTTGTAGATAGGCGTGCATGAATGAGAATGCAGATTATAATCATAAGAATAATGATAAAATACAAGGAATAATCGCCTTCACGGCAAAGGGGGATTAGTCCGGCCAGGCGCGTGAAAGAGGGCGAGAGGCTGAATGGAAGGAGTCTGTTGCCCATCGGCCAGGACAAAAGGAGAGGTAGATGCTATTAAGTGAGATTAGGGTTAATAGGCCTTGATTTTCTTACAAGGAGGTAAAAAAAAGAAAAAGAAGTACGAAGGGGGAGAGGTGGGACAGAGAAGTGGGAAAGATCAAAGTAAGGCGCTCCGACTTAAAACCCTTCTCACTGCAAGGACACACACACTCACTTTAACTTGCCACCTCTTACATTTACATATAGCTGCCTTATGTCTGCTGACAACTTGAAGAGATTACCTCACTAATTTTACCTCACTTCAGTGCTTTTCTTAAAGCCATCTTCTGCTGTCGTTCTCTCCTGAGGTGATAACTTTCTCTCTGATGATGGTGGTCGTATTGTGAGAAGGATGTAGGGGTCTGCTCTCTCTTTGTGTTCATTCTTTAGCTCATCAGTGCAGACAAAACAAAGTGAGACAAAAGAAGAGAAAGTAGAACGGGGTGTCCTATTGTTCTCCTCTAAATGCCAATGTGTCCTGGTATACTTCACTAATATATGGCCCGACCAACCACTGTGTGAGTTTGAGAGAGAATTCACAATTTTCTTTTATGAACAATTTAAGGAAATCAGATAAGACTTTGTGAAAATTTGAGTGTGCAGGTTTTGCTAGACTTTTGAGGAATTTTGCTCACAAATGTTGCAAATACTTTTCTTTGTCTTCACCATTTATAGGGTCAAAATCATGTTTGATTTTTTTTTGTGGTAAAAAAAGCTAAATAAAATGGAGATGTTCTCAAGAAAAAATGAATTAAAATTATTCTTTTTGATTCAAATTATAAATTGTATTATCAAAAATGTGCATTTGTTTTCTTTATTAAATATTAATAGTACTCTACCGTTTGAGTGTCCGAGTCAGGGTAAGTTTAAAGACTGATTGAGGGCCATCCATCCTTAGCTATGGGTGAAAAGATGTGTGTGAGAAGATCTCCACTCCTCCTTTCAGAGCCTCTGCACATGTCCAGGATTTATCTCTCTCCTCTTCGGGTTCTTTATTCCAGCAACCCGGCCAAAAAACACCAACCTCTTTGTGACTTATAAAGGGTTAGAGAGTCATCGATATATCACACACACACACACCAATACAAAACACACCACACACATAGATCTAAACTGATACCTTTTTTGAAGAGAGGAATGGAGTTATATGATGTTTTTATATTTACATTTGTGTACATTAATTTTTACATCCAGAAGAATAACTTTATTAGTTCCCAATCCAATACATCTTAATACATGATTATTAAATGGATGCAGTTTTGTTGTGGACCACTTTAAAATGATTAGAAAACCTTTTTAACACAGGATGGATTCTGATTGGCTCCCATGTTTTTATCATTCTCAGCTGGAAATGTTACTATAATAATACATTAACAATATATTATAATATTACAACACAGAGATTAGCAACTAGTATTGCATCCTCACTCTAATGATTTAGTACACCTTAGAAACTGCAGCAACCACGTGGAACATTCTAGTACTTACCACTTATGAACACTCTGAACACTCTAACACTACTTCAACACCCTAGTAACCATCCAGTATACCAAAGAACCTTTGCGGCAACCTAGTATCCTAGCAATTAGTACTAACCACCTAGCAATCACACTGAATGCTAGGTTCCTCCCTGCAATGTCATAGTAACGATACAACTGCGTAGCAACATAGCATCCACACAAAAAAACCCTAGCATCACCTAGCAGAGCCCTAGCAACCAGTGTGAACACTCACAACAACACCCTAATAACCATCTAGTATACCTTAGAACTGTGTAGTAGCCTAGCACCCAAAAACCAATAACAAGTAGCAACACCCTGGTGACTACTATGGTAAGATCCTCATAGCAACACCCTAGCAACCATCCAGAACACCTAAGAAACTACACCTCAACCATACACCCTGGCAAACCACCCAAAACATTCAATAAACTCTAGAAACTACTATTACCCCCCTAGCAACCACCCTGAATTCTCTAACCTCCACATCAACACCAATACAGAACATATGGGAACTATGTAACACAATAGCAACCACACAGAAACAAAACATGGCAGCTTGTATTCATCACTTGGTAACTCCTAAACACTCTAGCATCTGTGTAAAAACAGCAAAATAAACCTTGGCAACCATAGTACTTACCAAGCAGCAACAATAGAAACGAACATTCTGGCATACTCATCATAACAATATGCTGGGATTTAACATGTTTTATCAGTTTAAAAATAATTTAATCTTACTTACTAATGTAATAACTAAACTTAAATAATTAAAAAAAAATATTACTAAGTTAACCATTCAATTGCACCAATTTCACCAGGTATTTTTAAAATAATTGCAATCAAACATATTTTTTTTTCCCCAAGAATCTTATATTATTCAAAATATCATATATTATTCAATATCATATTATTCATAAATATCAATACAAAAAATAATAGATCAGAATAAACTGTACATTTAACAATCAACATTTTAGAATAAAACAGTAATAAAAACAGTAATAATCAGTATATTTACAATGATTCTTTTATAATCATCTAGATGAACTTTTTAACGAGCAGAAAAAGAAAAGCTAATTAGAAAAAGAATAATGTGCCAGTAAGGGCGACACGGTGGCGCAGTGGGTAGCACAATCGCCTCACAGCAAGAAGGTCGCTGGTTCGAGCCTTGGCTGGGTCAGTTGGCATTTCTGTGTGGAGTTTGCATGTTCGCGTGGGTTTCCTCTGGGTGCTCCGGTTTCCCCCACAAGTCTAAAGACATGCGGTAAGCTAAATTGTGTGTAGTGTATGTGTGTGAATGAGTGTGTATGGGTGATTCTCAGTGATGGGTTGCAGCTGGAAGGGCATCCGCTGCGTAAAACACATGCTGGATAAATTGGTGGCTCATTCCGCTGTGGCGACCCCAGATTAATAAAGGGACTAAGCTAAAAAAAGAAAATGAATGAATGATTAATGTGCCAGTAAAGTGATGTAAAAATCCAAAATTCAATTCAAATTCAATCCAAAGCTGGAGAGGAGAGGATCTGACCCGTCTCTCTCTCTCTCTCTCTCTCTCTCTCTCTCTCTCTCTCTCTCTCTCTCTCTCTCTCTCTCTCTCTCTCTCTCCTCAACGTGGGGAGTCTCTAAGAGAGGAAATGCTGAGCCATAAATTGGAGCTTGTGAATGAGAGAGAGAGAGCGGGAGGCAGGGCTGAACAGGGGACCCCTCTCCTCTTCCCACCCCTCTTATTTATCTCCTGTATTCCCCTCATCCCTACCTCCATCCATCCCTCTCCACCCCAAATTCCTGCCCACTGTTCTCCAGGCCAGATCAGGCTGTACACACACTTTACTGGGCCCAGTAATGACCTGTGCCATTAACCCGAGCTCCTCTCACACCTCCTGTCGCACACACACACAGTTTTATTGGCTTCCAGAACAGTGTCTCATTACCCTCGCGCTCTGAAGACTGCAAGTGTTTTCGGGGTGATGTGGCATGGGAACAAACCAGACCCCAGCAGACAAACACACAGGGGTGTGAACATTAAAGTAAACCATTAAAGTTCAATGTCATCACAGACACATGAAACATATGCAAACAAGACATGTTTTCTTCTTTAAACCTAGACAAATATTAATTTTAGTTTATTATTTATTCATTAAAATTACTTTTTAATTAGAATTTTTATTTACTTATAATCAAAAGGTATTTGGACACTAACAATGTATTATGTAAGAAAGAAAATGGAGAAATATGCAAACCACTAGTGCTAGAACGAGAATGCTTAGAACTTTGATGTTTTTTGTAATTAATTTTAACTAACATGTTAACTAGTTGGTAAAGAAGTGGTAAATTGGTTCCTTCTCCTCAAGCTCACACAGAAGTCACAGCAGAGTCCTTTGTGTTTCACTATTGATTTGACAGTCATAAATTATTTAAATTATTCAATCATATAAACAATGTAATCATATATATTATAAATTAGTTATTAAAACTATTATGTTTAGAAATGTGTTTTCCTTAAACAGAACTTGGGGGGAAAATACACAGGATGGCTAATAATTCTGGGGTAATAATACAATAATATAATATAATATAATATAATATAATATAATATAATAAAATATAATATAATAAAATAAAATATAATATAATATAATATAATATAATATAATATAATATAATATAATGTATCTTTTACACAAAATATTGAAGAAGCTTTTATCTTCTTTTTATTTACTTCACACACATTTAACTAAAGTTTCAAAAAAATATATATTTTATAAATTTATTTATGTGTTGTAATAGAATCCCTTAAAGTTAAGAACATAGTCATGTTTCAGTACACATAAGAGCCAGTGAAGTGCAATATAAATACACACTCACTCACACTCTTGGGCAAGAGAGCATTCTCTCCAGTCTGAAGAGAAGAGCAAACACACACACACACACACACACACACACACACACACACACAC
>CAIGQW010053321.1:9895260-9915389 GCA_903798125.1 Danio choprae
CACACACACACACACACACACACACACACACACACACAGACAGACAGTGTTTGGTCCCTCTGTCCCTGTCGGCGTGGCAATGACCCATTGGCTCTCAGTTTGACCTGTACCCCAGCGCTGCCCTGGGGTCCGGAATGCCAGTTAACACATCACAGAGCTTTTCTCTTTTTACACCCCTGCTTGTTTCTTCTTTGCTCTTCTTTATCTAGTGACATGTTGCTGCCCTTCTTGCCCTGCAGAGGCGGCGGCGCAGCTGACAGCCAACAGCCTTTTCTCTTTCTCTCCCTTCCTCTGTTCCTTCTCCTTCTTTTTCCTCCTCTTTTCTGCTTAATTGAGTTGTTTGGCAGACGGGCTTGTCAGCGTGGGGAGTCTGTGTGTGCGTGTGTGTGTGTGTGTGTGTGTGTGAGCTGCTCTTTGTGCTCCACTAGACGGGTTAGTTTTTCACTGTTAGTGCTGCTTGACTAGACTTTCCACAGAGGGATGGAGACAGAGAGCAGTCAAGAAAATAATGCTAACCCTTTTTAGGTGTAAATAACCTGTAAACAAACAGTTACTAACAATATTTATGATTTAGACAGCATGTTTTTACATTTTCAAAGCAAAAGAAAGAAAGAATAAGTAAGTGTGGAGATATACACATAACTCTTAACCAAACTACAAAGTTAAACATTTTAAAGAATAAAAAAATTATGTACTGTGTTTGCAAGGTATGTATTTGAGTAAAAAAGCTTTGATAACAGTTCTTCAAATTTCTATCAAAACTGTTTGAAAAAGTGCCATTTACACTGTAAACCCCGCTGTGGTCATTACTAAAGATATTAAGTTGATATAACTTGACATTACTTAAAATACCAAGTTTTGGCATCAAAAGTTAAACAGGTGTGTTTAACTTACTTATTAGGCAGCAAAAAAACTTTAATTTTAAGTGCTCTGAACTTAACATTTTAATTTATTTAAACAATTTACCATGTCTCTGTTTAAAATGATTGGTTGCCCTTGAAAGTCTGCCTTGACAACCGCGCTGATTGGTCGATATATGTTATATGACACAAGGCTGGTCATTTTGCATGTGATGCTGAAATTTGCTAATGCGCAGCAGGACAGAGGCACTACCTGAACCCATCTGACGAAAGAGAAAAGTTAAATTAGTAGGTAGATATTTAAATGCTTATACACATTTTTCTTAATTTATATACATGCAGGAGGGGCAGCAAAGGTCGCTGGTTCGAACCCCGGCTGGGTCAGTTGGCGTTTCTGTGTGGAGTTTGCATGTTCTCCCCGTGTTCGCGTGGGTTTCCTCCGGGTGCTTCGGTTTCCCCCACAAGTCCAAATACAAACACAATTGGGTAAGCTAAATTGTCCGTAGTGTATGAGTTTGAATGAGTGTGTATGGATGTTTCCCAGTGATGGGTTGCAGCTGGAAGGGCATCCGCTGCGTAAAACGTATGCTGGATAAGTTGGCGGTTCATTCCGCTGTGGTGACCCCAGATTAATAAAGGGACTAAGCCCAAAAGAAAATGAATGAATGAATATACATGCAGGGGTGACATGGTGGCGCAGTGGTTAGCACTGTCGCCTCACAGCAAAACGTTCGCTGGTTCAAGTCCCGGCTGGGTCAGTTGGCATTTCTGTGTGGAGTTTGCATGTTCTCCCCATATTGGCGTGGGTTTCCTCCAGGTGCTCTGGGTAATCCCACAGTCCAAAGACATGCACTATAGGCTATGAGGGTTTGGGCTATCGACCAACCTCGTAAAAATGAGATGTTACGAAAAACAAACATGGTGTGGCTAAATATAAACTTTGATATGAACAGCCCTGGGAGTAAGTAAAGTTTTTTTGTTATGATTGAAAATCTGGTTTAATCCGGAAAATATTGATTTAATAATTCGACTGAATTGAGAACATTATTATTGTCTAAAAATACAATAATGTCTAAAAACATGGTACCTTTTAGTTAATTTCACTAACTGTCCTTTTATGCTGTACATGAGAACAGTTTTATTTGGAAATTTGGACATTTTAGTTTGCAGAACAAAACAAAAACTATAAATAAATTATATAAATGAAAAATCCAGTGAAAGTGAGCAATTGCAAGTGGACGGTTAATATTTAACAAAAACATTGAGCAATGGGTTTTTAATGTTTGTTAATACAAATAAAACTATTTGTTATCTATGTATCTATATATGTAAATAACTTTTAAAATAATGAAAGCAATGCTTAAACCATCAACCAACTCACTTTTATATAATAAATGGGTCCAGTTTATTAATGATTGCTAGTTCATATTAACAAATAGTTAACTAATGTTAAAAAAAAAAGATTTAAATTTTTTTTTACAGATGTTTAAGCATGAGAAACATGCTTCTCCTTTCTTTAAATGAGGCTGTGACAAAGAGCTCTCAGCTTGACAGGCAGGCAAACACCATAAATATCTGGGCCATTTAAGCTGAAGTTTCTTCCAGATGATTCTGTGTGCAGCTCTACTTCACTGTGAGAGGCTCACAGATATATCTGACTAAACGAAAGTGTTCAGTAAACAGTGTGCGTGTGTGTGTGTGTGTGCGTGTGTGTGGGCGTGTGTGTGTGTGCGCAGTCAATCAATCACGTGCCAAGTAATACCTTCTAAAACATTCAAGTATTTCATGTACATAGCTTAAAGACAAGACATCCCATTTTAGTTTTAATATTAAATTAAATTTACAAACGTCAGTTACTTAGAAAAATACTAAAGTGTTTGCTTTTAAATTTCCAATAACTTTTACGGGTGAAATAATGTTCCAACTGATATGTTTAGGTACAAAATAAACAACTGTTTCTACTTATTAAAAATGACTAAGAATAAGTTAATACGTTTGAATATTTATGTTCAAGCATGCTTAAAACTTAAAATTGGATTGAAATTTTCATTTATTGCCTCTTTTTAATGTTAATTTGTATTCGATACAATAAAGTAACAATGAAAATAATTTATTAATACACTATTGTTCAACGATACTAAAGTCAATGTAATTACATAATGCTTTAACTTTTATGGTGATATTATACAGCTTTAAATATATATATACAGAAAATGACATCAAGTTTATTGAGTAAAAGTGCTGCTAATGTTATCTAACTCCTATAAATAATGTTAACACAGGATCATGCAGTAAAGTGTTTCTTAGTATTAAAGAAACAAGTTGAGTTGTAATTATTACATTTAGATATACACACACATAGGCCTACAAAATGAATAAATATGAATATAGTAATTAACAAATTGCATTAGTTGCAAAATATCATTCGCAAATATTTTTCACATTGTCCATGAAACTGGTGTCATGGAAATATTGGTTACTGTTTATTTAAACGGTCTCCTAGATGTTCTGCAGACTATAAGTAACTTTGCATGTAGATGCCAGTTTATTCTGTCCACATTAACAGTCTACTGACACTGTAATGACTGGTGCTTGACATGCTGGTGCAAAGTTTTTTTAAGTCAACTATGTGTAAAAGGGGACCACCAAAATAAAATGCAAACTAATGTTTTACTGGATGGTCACACAGTAAAAGGAAAAGCAGAGAGACCTAAAGGAGACAATGCTAACACTTTGTAGGTATAAATAAACTTTAAACAAATGAAACATTTTAGTCTTTAGAACTTCACAAGGCGGTAACAATGGTCATCACCTTCTTAAATACTCAAAGGTTTCTAATATTTAATTAAAAATATCAGTTTTATAATATTTTTATCATATTATATAATCTTTGTATCAAAATACAAAAAAGAATGATGAGAGGTGTGTTTAGTGCAGTGTATATGGGCAGGACAGTAAATGGCATTGCCTTCTGGCTGCTGTTACACTGCTGTTCATTTTCAGATTACTTTTTCCTTTTTGTGAAGGTTGTGAAAACAATATTGTGTAGTTTTGTTTTGTTTTTTCTCAAATTGGATTGCAATCTCATTCACTGCTGCCCGAGTTTACCCAAATATGATGATTTCTGCTGCTGAGAAGCCCAGAAATGTGAAAAGGGTCTATTGTAAGGAAGTGTATACACTACTTACTAAAGTAAACTAAACAGAACAGTTTAATGGTTTTCATAAAATCAGGAAAGCTGGTGAAATTCTGTTTATTTTGATGGTCCCACAATAGACATTTGAATTGTTAGTTTCAAAGTAAACAGAACGTACAGTACACAGAATGTCAAACGTGGGGAATCAAAATAAAGAGGAAAAATAAATATTTTACAGGATAGTCTCAGCAGAACAGCCAGCTGAAGTAATTCCATTCATTGAGAAATGACCAATATTTAACGACCAAAAAAGTGTCCCAATACTTATACAACCATATACAGTATTGTTTTATCTTTAGGATGTAACATTTTAGGAAATGTTTTACTTAAAAAGTATGGATATGGGATTACAGCATGGTATATTGTTTCTTTGTCAAATAACTACAAAAAACAACCAAAGTAAAGGTCTCATTCCACAAAAGGCTCTTTTAATTAAAAAAATTATCTTTAGATTATTAAAATGTCCTTTACGCCAAGAAAACAGTGGTCCTTCTAAGAGCATTCACATCAAGTAAGCTTTCAGAACCTGTGTTTTCAAGTTAAGTAATTGAACTTTAGTTACGTTTTGAAAGCACATTTCCCATTTGTTCAGAGAAACCCACTGGTGTTTTGTATGTGTGTGTGCGTGTGTGTGTGCGTGTGTGCATGCTTGTGTGTGTTTGGCTTCGTGAGTGATGCAGTCATGCCCTCTTCCTTCTCCCCTGTGCTCTCTGACACTGATCAGAGACAGAGAAGGGCAAACGCTTTTGCGTGTGTGTGTGTGTGTGTGTGTGCGTGCGTGTGTGCGTGCGTGCGTGCGTGCGTGTGTGTGTATGAAAGACAGAAACGAGTGTTTGTCATTTATAGACAAGGTCTGGACTTGAGCCACCTTACCTCAGCTTTTCCCCACCCCAACCAAACATACACACCTCTTCTCATTTGGGAAACACTGACATCCATGCCAAGCCTCAGCATGGACCCACACACACACACACACACACACACACACACACACACACACACACACACACACACGCATACCCTCTGGAAGTGCACTGACAGCAGAGCTCAGCCAGACGGTGGACAGACGTTGTGCTGACCAGCGCAAACCTAAAGACATATCAGCACAAGGGCAGCACAGGGAAGGAGCGAGAGATGAGGAGAGAGAGAGAGAGAGAGAGAGAGAGAAAGAGAGAGAGAGAAAGAGAGAGAGAGAGAGAAATGAGAAAGAGACGGGTCAGATCCTCTCCTCTCCAGCTTGCTGGTATGCCAAAACCAGCAGGCAGGATCAAATCGCAGAGCGAATGCAGAATTCAGAAACTGCTCCAAAACTGCAAATGAGTGACTTACCACTTAACAAAAGCAGAGTTGAAATACCTAAATAATGGATAAATAATGGAAATAAAAAGGGGTTATAGGATAATTACAATATAAGAATTAAAGTAAAATAATAAATACAAATACTTAGTTTTTAATATTTTTAAATGAAGTCTCTTCAGCTCACCAAGCCTGCATTTATTTGATCCAAAGCACAATAAAAATAGTACAATTTAGAATTTCTTCTTTACTGTTTAAAATAACTGGTTTCTTTTCGAATATATTTTGAAATGTAATTTATTCCTTGTTTTCAAAGCTGAAATTTTAGCCTCATTACTCCAGTCAAATGATCATTTGCAAATCATAATATGCTGACTTGCTGCTGAAGAATCATCTATTATTATTGTTATATTTATTAGTAGGGTGACATGGTGGCTCAGTGGTTAGCACTGTCACCTCACTGCAGGAAGGTCGCTGGTTCGAGTCCCAGCTGGGTCAGTTGGCATTTCTGTGTGGAGTTTGCATGTTCTCCTCATGTTGGCGTGGGTTTCCTCCAGGTGCTTTGGTTTACCCCACAGTCAGTTGCAACCCAGGCTCATTCTGAAAACGTACCTCTATATACATTTCTGGAGGCCGCCAAATACATACATTTATTTTTATTTAATTATCCCAATTAGTTCAGTGATTCATGTGTTCCCAAACCCCTCCTTAGTGCAAAACTAATCTGCGCTGATTGGTCCGATGACCCAGTCTGTTGCTATGAGAGAAATGCCCACCAAGGCTATGAAGTAGCCGAAAGTATGTGAGAGCCCAATGCAGGAATGCAATAAAGCAATGCAGTTAAACACCAGCATATTACTCTACTCTTAAACCTAACCCCAAGTAATAACAACGACACACATTCAGTATTAATCCACACAGTGGCAAAAGTTGAACTACTTTAAAAATTGACCACGCAGCGCGTGTGAGGAACAGCTGATGGTGGCCATAGCAACGACAAACAGCAGACGATTGCAAGTTCAGAAACGCATTTACATCAGTAAAGGAAGAAGCACGCGATATCTGTGAATAGCCCCATGAAGGTTTAATCTGAGAGATACAGTACAAGCACTAATCTATAATAGATAAGTGATTACAAGCCGCGTGGAGCGATTACAATTTATAACACACAATTAAACACATATTTTGTAAACTACACAAAACGAGGCAACAATTTTAATTACACTTACATATTATGATCCGGAGGAAGAAGAAACTGGTTCATATAAACTGTAACAGTTACTCGAATAGTTCCTGTCAAAGTCTGACAAAATCCTATAGCAAACGGCCGGTGAATCCCGCACTGCAGCATAGGTTATTGTATCAATCATCAGAAAAAATGACAGGAACAAACTATACTGGCTATACTGTGGTGTTGTTGAGAAAATTAACTTTAACCCTTTATTCCCCACAGCCGAATCTCCATCTGTCAGTGATCGTCATCTTCGCGTCATGATCAGTCCCGAGCTCTGCTAGTGTCTGAAGGGAAATGTGTGTTCACATTTTGCTGAATCTGGAACTACATATTTGGTGATGTACCATATCGACGTCGATGCGGTCAAGCCAAAGATCCGAACCCAACTCGATTCATTCATTCGACTCTGAGTTGACTGTTTTGTTAAAGAATCAATAGTTTTAAACAGTGAACTTTAAGATTTAAACCTCAGCTGGATGTTTTCATTCACTTAGAGTTGTTTTACACGTTACATGGAAGCTCATTTTCAAAAACCCATAATAGGTGCTCTTTAAGATGAAAAGTTCTCTCGCGAGTGCCATTCACGCTTACTGTTTTCGCATAAATCCACCAGAGACCGCCTGACTGAATTACTGAATGACTGACCGATAGACTGACTCACCCTCCTCCTTCTCTAAACCCAACCAATAGTATTTTCAAATCCACCGATTGACCCGCCCACCCACTTCCCTAAACCCAACAAAAGCAATCCAGAAAAAGAAAAGCCCTCGCCTGATTTTTACCACATTTTCATATTTTTACCACATTCTCACCCTGTTATTTACTTGTTTATTTTATTATTTAGCTCCTTTTTTTGTCTTACCCCCTTTCTGGAACCATTCTTCACAAGACTCAAACCCTGTCGTCGTGGTCCGCCGACGTACATGGCGAGCTAACTGGACAAACTGGTAACAGCGGGAAAGCCGTCCACACTGAGGTAAGCGGTCAGCTGGTCAGCGTGAAAAGGAACGGCATCATACAGCCCTGTAGTGTTTGTTTTAAAGACAAAATGCATATGTACTTCTGGCTACATAATTCGCAATCTCCAGAAACGTACATAGGGCTACGTTTTCAGAATGAGCCTATGTTGGTCCAAAGACATGCACTATAGGTCAATTGAATAAACTAAATTGGCCGTAGTGTATGAGTGTGTGCGTGAATGAGTGTGTATGAATGTTTCCCAATACTGGGTTGCAGCTGGAGGGGCATCCGCTGTGTAAAACATATGCTGGATAAGTTGGCGGTTCATTCCCGTGATGAATAATGGGACTAAGCCGAAGGAAAATGAATGAATGAATGATTTCAGTATTTACTATCATTGCTGATTTATTTCTATGGATATTATTTATTTTATATATTGTTGCAAACTACTAAACTGCCAATAAATGTGTCTTCGTTAAACTATAAAGTAAAATTTTCAACATCTATAATGCAATAAAGGACATAAACAGAACATACCTGATAAAAACTGTTCAAATAAAAAGACACATGTTAACAAAATAGATATAATAAAGTATATTTATTGTTTAACAGTTTGTGGACACTTAATTATTTAGCAAGGATGGGATTCATTATATTGTTCAAAAAATTATAGTGGAGATGGAAACTGTGGTACATAAAGTATTTTTTGGATAAATAGAAAGAGCAGCATTATTAAAACATTTTAACAATGTAAAAATTGTAAACAATTGTAAAGACTTTATAGGAATAAATCTGATAACACTTTATTTTAATAAACACTAATATTTTAATAACACTATTTATTTCCTTGTTACATATTTCATGTGCTTACTGTAGTAATTGCAATTAATTATGCCTAATTACATGCAACTAATCCTACACTTAACCTAGCCATATAGTAAGTACGTAATTAATTAATATTACTCAGTTAAATTAAACAACAACGACACCTTAAAATAAAGTATAATCAAAAATCTTTTAGTAATTTAAACTACTGTCTATTTCCACATGTATATAATAATTATAATAACTTTCTTGCGCTGAATCAGTCGCAAAATCCAGCCTTATGTCACCTTATATTACCCAGTATTTTCTTAATTAACTATGTTTAATTTTTTCATACACATTCCCAAATCTTTTGCGCAATATCCCAATGATTATTGAAGCATAATAATCGAGGACGCAGCCAATGATGACAAAATCAACTTTAGTTTGTCTGAACTCAATGGATGTCAGAATTCCAGATGATTTTGTACATATGTTGATTATAAAGTCATTTCATTCAGCCTGGGTACAAATGTCCTTCTGCTTATGGAGGGCAGCAAGAGAAGTGGGTGGTGTTAAAAAAACACTCTTCTGGAAGGGCATGGTCACACACACATGCACACACATACACACACACACACACACACACACACATGCACAGGTCACTACTGGTCTTGACTGGTCAGGTCCGCAGGTGCTGCTTAGCTTGACTGGAGCCTCGTTTGCATATATTTGCATACTGTCAGACAGCGTCAGAGAGTTGGAGTAAACCCAAAACCAGAGAGAGAGAGAGAGAGAGAGAGAGAGAGAGAGAGAGAGAGAGTGGCTAAGAGAGAGAGAGAGAGAGTGGGAGAGATACTACCAATTTGAACTCTAAATGCAGAGTAGAGACACACTTTTAAAAATAAAGGCTTTATATTGGCATCAGTGGTTTCATGAAGAACCTTTTTATTCCACTTCTTTAAAAAACTTTCCACAAAAGGTTCTTTAAAGTAGAAAAATGTTATTTACGTCATTAAAATGTTTTTGGCACAAAGAAATAATGGTTCTTTTAAAGGCTTTTGACCGAAAGGTTTTTTAAGGAACCAAGTAAATAGATAGATAAATAAACTATGACATCACTGTGAAAACCCTTTTTTGGAACTATTATTTATAATAGTATAAAGAGTGGCGACACAGTGGCTCAGTGGTTAGCACTGTCGACTCATAGCAAGAAGGGCGCTGGTTCGAGTCCCGGCTGGGTCAGTTGGCATTTCTGTGTGGAGTCTGCCTGTTCTCCCCGTTTTCGTGTAGGTTTCCTCTGGGTGCTCCGGTTTCCCCCACAGTCTAAAGACATGCGCTATAGGTGAATTGAATAAACTAAATTGGCCGTAGTGTATAATGTGTGAATGAGTGTGTATGGATATTTCCCAGTACTGCGTTGCAGCTGGAAGAGCATCTGCTGTGTAAAACATATGCTGGATAAGTTGGCGGTTCATTCCGGTGTGGTGACCCCTGATGAATAAAGAGACTAAGCCGAAGGAAAATTAATGAATGAATTTTAAAGAGTGCTGGGTGATGCAGGACAATTATGTTCATTTTTAATTCCATACTTTCTTGCTGTTTTGTATTCCTATTCCTATTATATTCCCATTATTTATAAGAAATTATTGTACATTTCCTGTATATTCCGACTTATTGATAAGGAGAGCATGCTGCAAATTTTGATATGTAAATTAGATAACAGTCAACTTCAGCAAATAAAAATAAAAACAAAGCTAAACATTTAGCATTTAATTATGCGAAACATTTAACATATTAAACTTTCAAATGCTTAAACGAGTTACTCTAACTGTACTGGGAATTAATTTTTGAGCATTTATTAAAGGGATAATTTACCCCAAAATAAAGTCATTTGCTGTTAATTTACTTACCCTCAGGCTATCCAAGATGTAGGTGACTTTTTATTTTCTTTACAGCTGAAACTGTGGTCCATAAAATGTAATTCAGTGGCCACTGGCACTTTAAGAGTAAAAAAATATATACAGGCAAAAATAAATCAATATTTGTGGCTTCTGATGATAATTTGAGGTCTTATCAATGAAAAGATCTGTGAAACTAGCAAAAAAAAAAAGAAAAAAACTTTAACACCAAAATCTCATCAATTGTTCATTTCTGTCATAGCAAATGTTGGTAGGATTTGTCCAAAAAAGACTGCACAATGACAATCCACTATACATATGTCATCTGGACACCTTTGGTATATGCACTTTACTTTTTGACGCATGACTAAAAATCTTGATATGTGTAAGTTATGATACTGTAAATGTAACTGACTAATGATTAAGAGAGAGTTCCAGCAAGAAAAGTTGCCAGGCACATCTATTTATTTTTCTCCTCCAGAATGTAGTGGTTAATCAGTGTTGTCTGCCCTCCCGTTCTCACCTTCTCTCTGAGTTTGTCCTCTCCTGCTGAGGGACACTGATGCTTGTTTACTGCCGCAGCGTCTCTGGACAGGGAGGCTTGTAGCACAGCATGAGTCTCACACAGGTGCGAAACACACGCAAACACTAAATATTACAAACGCTTCTGCAAAATGACTGAACTGAACTATTATCTTAGAATGACTACAAACTGTGTAACGTTCAAAATCCACCATTGTATAATGTAGTAAATCCATAAATAGACTGAATTCACATAGAAATTATTGCCTGTTTGGGCACTGACAAATAGCCCAAAATTAAATTGTTTATTGTATTTAGGAATGACAATGGCAGATTATAGTATTTAGCAGGTTTATACTACTATTCAAAAGCATGAGGTCTAGATTTCATTTAAAGAAATTATTACTTTTATTCAGTGAGTACTAATTAAATTGATACATTTTGGCAGTAATAAATGTACATAAATAATAACAGACATTAAATATGTTACAAATGTTTGTGAAATTAATGCTATTCTTTGTCTAGTTACTGTTTCATTTATTAAAGGGTGCTGAAATTGTACCAAATAAATATTAAGCAGGACAACTGCTTTCAACTGTGATAATAATAAGAAATTTTACCTGGGCATTAGAATGATTTCTGAAGGATCATGTAACATGTTGAAGATAACAAAAAATTCAGCTTTGCACTCACTAAAACAAAGAATTATTATTGTATATAATGTAATTATTATGATTTTAAACAATAAGAATAATAAAATATATACACTTGTGTTTAGTTATACATTTAAAACATATTTTACAATATTACTGTTTGTAATGTTGCCTTGGTGAGCAAAAAACTACAAAATACTACATAAAAAATGTTAGTGACTAAAGTATTTAATGTCAGTGCATCTTCTGATTCCTTAGCTGAGAGACATGTCAGATTACTGGGCTCTTTTTTTCTCAGACATGATTATCTCATCTTCTTATTTTCTACGAGAAACAACCAAGATGTTTCAAAGATAAGAAAATCTTAACTTTGATTTGGTTCTGTTCACTTCATCACTCAAAACCAATATTTCCAAGACGTTTTCACACCATAAAACTTTGTAGAGAGAACTCGAGTGTTGATGGATGGAGAGATAGATGGATGGATGCAAAAGTGTTACAAAATGACAAACGCTCTTTTTCTTTTGATACAAAGACGGGTCTGTTCCACAGCGGCTACGAGTAGCCTGACCATCTGTCAACAAACCTCCACAGTACAAACATTGTGTTTATAGGACGGACAGACTAACACACGCACGCACACAAGCACACACGCGGCGGCGGCACACGCACACCTGACCGGCCCAAAGCATTACATCTCAGATTGTATTCCTGCCAAGAGTTTATCACAATGGGTCACATCTCTTCCCTGTGCAATGATATCATAGAGAGACCCGCTGGGCGCTTTTCCCTTTCTAACTCTCTCTCTCTTTCTCTGACACAAACCCTCTTTCTCAATGTGTGCATCTTAAGCCAGCACAATAAGATCTGGTCCCCATACAGCAGGCGTGACAGTAGAGTATTGAAATGCCATTGGAGAAGAGAGACGCCACTGTGTGACAGAAGACAGAGAAGAGACAGCATGAGTGAGAAGAAGAGAGAGCGTGTTTGTCAGTCCTCACAGCTTATGGAGCCATCTTTCACTAAGATGCTCATTATTGACGTGTTTGTGTGTGTGTCTGCCTTTTCCAGCAGGTTCTCTCACACACACAGCTGTGGAACAGAACAGAAAGCCCCAGACTGCACCAGACAGCACCTCGGCAACAAGATACCACCTGCAAATTTGTGCTCATTAAAGTTTCTGGTGAGTAGAAAGAAAGTTTCTGGTGTGTTTTGTGGGTTTAAAGTGTTGGATCACTCCAAAAATAAAATGAAATTTTTTTTTCAAATAAAAAATCTTTCAGCTTCATGTTGCTTCAAGCCCATAAGAAATTTTCAAAAAGAAGTTTTCAGAATACAAATGAAGACACACAAAACTCTGCTTTAAACAGGGTATCCGCGGGGTCTTAAAAAGTCTTAAAATGTCTTAAATGATAAAAAAAAAAAAACTTTAGGCCTTAAAAAGTCTTAAATTGACTGAAATATTCTTGTAGGTCTAGTCTTGTAGGTCTAAAAAAAAGTTTGTTTGTGTTAAGCTACCCAATCAATCCAACACACATCCAATCGCCAACAAATACAACTGAATAAAACTTTTAGAACAGTCTGTTGTGCATACATTTAGTTTTTAAAGAGTTTTTTTTGTTTTTAATTATGTTTAATAGTTATGTTGCAAAAAATATATATGTATAAAACTAGACTCTGCTTGTTTTGACACATTATTTAAAATATGTGGCTAAGAAAGAGCTAATTATACAAACGAATTATAGGCAAATCATATTAGATAGAGCAAGTACATTTTTTTCCTTATGGGCCAATCTTTAGCGTATAACCCTATATAAGTCTGAAATTTCATTCTGCATGGTCTTCAAAAGGTCTTAAAAAGTCTTAAATTTGCTAGCAAGCTAGTTTGGTTATCAAGATCAAGGATGCTTGCTTGAAGTGAAGGAACCAATGAGGTTCATCCTTGCATGTCACTCCAACACAAGATGAGCTTCTGTTTTGCTGTTTGCTCATAAATGTTTATGTGTGAATAAAAGCCAAACTCAAATGTGTTCAGAGATCAAGAGATCTCATCAGAGGATTTGGAATAAAATAGCTTGATTCAAATTATTGTTATTATTATTTATTTCTTTAAGAACGTTTTGAAGCATCAGAGTTTTGGGTAATGGAAAGAAACATTTCTCTGATTTAAGTATAAATCTGGTAAAGTCTTATGGGTTTGAAACAACATGAGGGTGAGTAAAATGATGTTCATTTGTTCCAAAAGAATGTTCATTCTGGGTGAACTGAACATTTAAAGCCACAAAAATCTGAATCTGGATTAAAAGTTTATTTTAAGAGACCATCTAGTGAAAATAAACTTTAAACACACTTTATAAGAAGAATTACATTTAAAATGTACTTTTTTTTTTCTCTCTTTCAAATAAACTGAACTCTTCTAAACTGAACTGAACTGAACTCTTTCAGGTACACTGAACTGAACCTTTTGTCTTAAGGTTCTCATTTAAATGTTTTTAATGAGTTTATTTGGTTACACTTTATTTGAATTGTCAGAAAACTTAGTATTAGCAGAATATTAGTAGAACATTCTGGTATAAAGACATGTTTCAAAGTTACTCAGCTGAATGTCTAAAAGGATCTTTAGTTAAAAGAATCTTTAGTCAAGTTAAATTGGTACTGTGAATTCATTCTTGTATAGTCAATTTAAACTCTGAAATTAGCAATCATCAGTCAGTTCAGTCAGAAAGATTTCTAACAAAATAGGCAAAAGTGAATTAGATAAAATACTCCCCTTTTGTTCTCCAACATTCAATGAGGTTTTAATTACAATCCATTTATAAAATATCAATGCTTTTCAGTGTCACGCCATACAGCATGTATCTATCACAATTTATTTGTGCATGTAAGGTAATTGTATGTAAATCTTCATCCTGTTTTATAAGCCCTGCCCTCAGCTGTGCTGTAAACTTATAAAAACAAACGCTAACATGTATATAGTGCAAGTGCCGGTCTACATTTCTGCTCTGTTCTTAAAGTTAATTTCTCATTCATCTTTAGGAAATTTTGTCTTCATTAAAATGTTATAAGCCAGACGCCAAATCAACCAGTTCAAACAACCACAGCTCTACACAATACAAACAATACATACTGCAATATGCAATACATTCAAATAGTAAGAGTCAAATAACAAATAATGCACATGTACCGAGATTACCTAAATCACATCATTTGAGCTTCAACGCAGTAAGTGTGTGCTATGAGCTATTTATGGTGGCTATTTTCATCTGATTGGTGGATATTTATTCGCAGAATCACAGATCATGTAATTTTCACAGAGAATTCCACAGTTAGGCTAAATATGATTATATACAAATAAATAATGCAGACTGATTACTTCAGGAAATTTAAACAAATATTTGCTCACAGATTTGCACTTAAAAGATTATGAGTTACTCCTAAAATCAATTAACCTATAGGGGAAAAATTACATTTTTAAAATCCTACACCAGACTGTTGCACTGTTTTCAACATGCATTAGCTGCTTCACCTTGGAAAATTCGAATAGGGCAATATTTGTAAGTGTGAAAAGCATTCAGGCTGCCACTGTGCATGCAAGCAACAGCAACAATAACAAGGTGAGACACTGAATGGATTGGATTTAATTTCCCATGTGACTCTTTCTTCCTCTCTCTAACACACACACACACACACACACACACACACACACACACACACACAGAGTAAGAAAGGGGGAGGGTTGTCTGCTTAAATAAATGTTGTCAGGTGTGTTTTGTGCTTTAACTCTAATTCTGGGTGTTTATCCGCACTAATGAACATCCCTGAGTCAGCGCAAGAGAGCTATTTGTGTCTGTTTGTGTGTGTGTTTGTGTGCATGCAGGGGGAATATGGGTTAATTTAGTAGAAGAACATTTGAGACTCAGTGACTCTGACATTTATGAGCTATTAAGGATGGAGGAAGCAGGACAAAAAGACATGGACTAAGGTAAGGAAAGAGGAAAGTAAGGTGTGTTGAGTTTTGTGCAATTTCATGACATGCCAGTATCTAGAGTAAGCACCAGTAGTGTTATCATCTTTAGAGCGGAGGCCATTAGTTGACACTAGACAGAGTAGACAGTTTAATTATTCCAATATACACATAGTGGCCTACAGAAACTACTAATGAGGCATCTAAGTATATGTGTGGTGCATCTATGCATTTTACAGATACATTGTTATACAAATTTTGTGCAGTTTGCATACATGTCAAGAAATTAATAAACGTCAACTGAATTGCTCAACAAGATTCTGTTCAAACTACTGCTCTGACGGTTATAAATAAGTAATGGAATTACTGTAAAAAAAAGGTTTATGGTAATGCACCCTTTAGCACATCTTTTGGCAGTGCTGAAGATGCAACATGCTGGTTGATAACTAGAAGAGGTTTCATTCAAATACTTCTATGCACACCTGGCATCAAGATGCATTTTGCAACAATGCAACTGTCTACATCTGGTGTTTTAATCTGAAACTTTAAATGACTTTGGGCCTCTTTCCTGATTTCTTTGAAGGGAGGTTCTATGGATGGCTATACCCTACTCATGAAAAGTTAAGATTATTTGGCTTTTGGGTGAAATTTATGAAAAATGTAAAACGTTCATGCTACAGTGATATCATATTATGAAAGTAAGGCATTTAATTAGAAGCATGCAAAGGCTATTTCCTCATCCCAAATTTATTGAAGCAAAAGCCAGCAATAGTGGTGGGTAAATGCCACAACAAAAAAAGCCAGTGTCTCAATAATTTGTCATTAATGCCTTGACCATCAATTACAGCTTGGCAATGACATCTCATGCTGTTCACAAGTTCACTTATTGATCGTGCCCAACAGAGCCTGGTTTCTCTCGAGGTTTTTTTCCCTTCACTTCGTCAATTGGTGAAGTTTTTTTTCTCGCCACTGTTGCCACTGGCTTGCTCGGATCGGGACTTGTGGAGCTGCGCTTTGGTGGATTTGCTCTTCAGTGTTTGAACTTTCAGCAGTGAAACTTAAACCACACTGAACTGAACTGAACTAAACTGAACTTCAACTTTGAAATCTGGACTTTACTAGAACATGTTAAGCTGCTTTGACACAATCTACATTGTAAAAAGCGCAATATAAATAAACTTGAATTTAATTGAATTATTGTCTTACAAGCCTCTACATGGCGACTCTGCTGATCCCATAGGTTTTTTATGGGATTCAGGCTGAGAGAAAGTGCAGGCCATTCCATTTGAAGTACCCCAGCCTCCAGCAACCTAGATGCGTCACCTCGATGAGCTGGAGCATTGTCATCCATTCATTCATTCATTTTCTTTTCGGCTTAGTCCCTTTATTAATCCAGGGTCGCCACAGCAGAATGAACTGTCAACTTATCCAGCATATGTTTTTACGCAGCGGATGCCCTTCCAGCTGCAACCCATCACTGGGAAACACCCATACACTCTTATTCTCACACATACACTACGGACAATTTAGCTTACCCAATTCACCTATAGTGCATGTTTTTGGACTTGTGGGGGAAACCGGAGCACCCGGAGGAGACCCACGCAAACACGGGGAGAACATGCAAACTCCACACAGATGCCAACTGACCCAGCCAAGGCTCAACCAGCGACCTTCTTGCTGTGAGGCGATCGTGCTACCCGCCACCGTGGCGCTCCATTGTCATCCATAAAGATAAAATTAGGCCTGTGTTGTTTATTGTCGTCTTGGTCTCATGATGTCAAAAAGTGATCAGCATGATGAAGAGGATTGTTTAAATACCAATTCTAATTGAGCAAGAAGATCTATTGGTCCCAAGAGTGACAATCCTGTCAACCTTACTTACCCTCATATTGTTACTTCTGAACCTTAATGTCTTTTATTGCTCTGGGAAACAATAATAAAGATATTTTAAAGAATATTGGTAAACTAACTGCTCTAGTTATTATCATTGGCTTACATTGTATGAACAGAAAAAGCACTGATACGTTATTCAAAATATCTCTGAAATATTTCACAGAAGAGAGAAAATTGGGATGATGTGAGGGCAAGTAAATGATGAAGCAGGTCAAATTTTTCACTTGCCTTGGGTGAAGATGTTTGTCAGATGGTAAACCACAAATTTACCATAGTTGTTCTCTACTAACCCCAGCTTAACCAGCATTCAATCTGTTTTTTTTTTGTTTTTTTTTGTGCATTACAAGTTTAGTTTTTGTAAGGGTCTTGTTAAGTGCTCATTAAAAACACATTGGTAATATATGTGTTATTTGCCCAAAATATGTTTTAGGCTAAAGGAAAACATATGAGTGAATGTCAGCATACGTCCTGAAACATGAAACCCAAATGCAACCCTGGCAAAAACGGTCACCCAAACTAAACTCACACACGCATTGAGTCATCGCGCCCGATGCCCAAGCATTACACAATCCAGCACGGCTGACAGTCATGCTCGTTTCCATCGGCAACAGCTGCTGGGAGGCGATGATGTCGTGCCACACAATACGGCATGTGAGTGCTGACAAAGGCGGCACTGTGTTGGCGCAATGCCGTCACGGCCCGCTTCCTAGTTCGGCTGCCATCAACGTTTGCTTTTTTTGTTGTTATTGTTGCTGCGGTTGTTTAGAGGCCTGTTTTGGAGACTGGGGAGAACACAAGGGTCTTAACCCCCTGGTCACACAAATAGCCACAAAAGAAGGGCGCATTCAGCAGCCACAAACACACAACAATGCACCACACGAGGGGGGAAGTAGGTCATGGGAAGAAGCCCTGGATCTGGATGGAGATGCACTGTGGGTAGACGAGGTCATTTAGTGTGTGGTGTTTTGTGGAATATCATGTATATTTTGAGGCTTAGTGGTTTGAGAGGATGTATTCCCAAGATGCCCGACCTCTCAAATCCAGTGGGCAGCGTTCACCCTGCTCTTTCCCACTTGAGATTTGGTCGTTTTCTCATTAGTGGGCATTTTCGTTGTCTTTGTTAATTGCTTCCTGGTACTCTCCACACCTGGCTCCATTTATACTTTATCTCCAGTTTTACCTACAAAATACACTAATTCTCTCTTAAAATTAACTAAAATAAAGTTGGATCTCCTTTCAGAAACTCACTGTATTTTCTAAAAGTGCACCTTTGAACAGTTTGCCTTGGATGAACCCTTTCTCTGCTTAATTGTGCTCATAAGGATTTGCTTGCTATCACAACTGGAAAACAGACTGTACACAGACAGCATGCAGCCTGCTACCATTGGCCCCTGGAGGCCCTCAAGACGGCCTGACTGTCCCGAGGGCCACACCTACAAATACAAGTGCACACAAACATACAAAAACATCTTGGTCCTATTGAACCCTACTTATTGTCAATCTTTACTTTTTTATGATATAATCGTACAGCACACATATTTGTCTTAATTTCCCTCTTGCTCACTTTCTCTCTCTCTCTCTGTGTTTGTGTACAGATGCACACGTACACAAGATGGAGTCACCAGGGGCCAATGAAAAACTGTGCATTGATATTGTAGCTAACAGGCAGTTTTGGGAATTGCTGGTCCCAGGATTTGAGGGTGGGGGAGGTAAGATAGTGTAACGAAGCCTGACTGGGAATTCTCATAATATGTGGCATTGGGACATGGGGACCAATGTATTGTAACCTGACTGAGCAAACACACTTCATTATGTGTCTGTGTGCTAAGAGAAGATGTTATTAATGTTGTAGACAACAACAGGGATCCTGTATTGTGTGTCTGCTGCAATAAGGACCAATGCCATGATATATGGTGACAGAAACTGTAGAACGCAGAGAATATATGTTGCATAAACCAGGCCACGATGCAAATCTGATGTTAAGTTGTTTGGCTAAAGCTGCAAAGTAATAATTACATATGCTTTAGTTTAGAAAATATGAAAATAAATCAAAATAAAACAGCCTACGATGGTGTGCTATACTAACCAGCTGAAAAACTGGCTGTGTTTAGGCTGTAAGACCTAAGGGCCTGCTTACATCTGATATTAAGATGCACCTTTAATCGATCCGATCATAAGTGAACAGCACTAAAGTGTAAACGGGGTCTAGATGTATCGATCTTGCCCACTTTCAACCACTTCAAGTTTCTTGTTTCCTCTAAAAACTGCATGAACTTCAGTAATGTCATTGACCACCTTACCCAGCTCAATGTGGTTAAATGACACACAGCGGTGCTCCTAAAGTGCGTACGCTGTGTGCATTCGCATTGAAAAAAGCAGTTTTTCTGAACCTCATGAGTAGGAGGGCCCTTCGGCACATTTGGCACAGGATGGTACAGTCAGTGTGCTGCTGAATCGCATATGTTACAGCTGAGGGTGACTCGTGTGTGTACGTATCAGGGAATGTGGCCATCTCAATAAGATATGTGTGTGTATGTGCGTGTTGTGTATCAGGGCATGTGGTTTCCTCAGTGAGGGGTCTTGCGAGTCCTTCAGTCGGACAGCTGGAGGGCCAATCTGTCCTCTCGCTCGCCCAGCGATGGCAGGGCAGATAAGCGGCCACCACGGACCCGACCGTTACCCCTCTGCCCCGACACACACGCACACACACCACTGCCGGGGGCTGACAGCTCGACACAGCCGGCCCAGCGTGAGCTCTGCGAGGGGGGAGAGAGAGACCTGAGGGAGGGGCTGGAGGTCTGGAGGTGGCCGTTAATGTAGCCAGAGCCAGGCTCAGTGCCAACACA
>CAIGQW010053321.1:9915489-9936495 GCA_903798125.1 Danio choprae
AGAGAGAGAGAGAGAGAGAGAGAGAGAGAGAGAGAGAGAGAGAGAGAGCGAGAGAGCGAGAGAGAGAGAGAGAGAGAGAGAGAGAGAGAGAGAAAACACAGTTAGAAAGAACTAAATGACTGAATAATACATCAGGAAATTGCCTGTTGCATCTCTTCTGTCTTGAATACTGTATGAAAATAAAGGAATGAAGAATGTGAATTTATGAATGTTGGTGGTAGATGTAACAGTTCTAAAACTAACTATCAAAAACCACTATATAAAAAAGCCCTAACTATCAAAACTGCTCATTCAGGTACGTGATTGCTTTTGTTCTATCTTGAACATTTGTTTTTACATGACAGCAGAAATTTTTCATCTTATGTGTTGTCGAAAATGAACCAGGGCTTTATGGAAAAATGCTATTGAAAGTTGAAAAAAAGTCCCATATATTTAAAAAGTTTATATGTTTGATTTTACAATCTTCTGTTTGATATTTGTAGCTGTCTATAATATTTTGCTGCCTGCATTAAATTTAATGAACAGTGATTTTATCTACAAAGCTAATATTAAATTATTATAAATTAATGAATATAAAGTGTCTAATGATTCAAATAACTTTAACGAAAACAGAAATGTTAAAATATGGGTGGAATAATTTTCCATCATCATTCAGTGTAATAATTAAATAATATATGTACATATTAATAACAATTGAATGAAGTTTTAATATAAAATATGATATTTTATGCGATTAAAAACTTTTACATTTTACAAAAAAGCTAAATGTTTTGTGTGATGGCTGGGTTGGAGTAAGGGGACTTAAAATATGGGAAGTATCTGTGGGAGGTCCCCATAAAACATGAAAACCCAACTTAAGTGTGTTTGTATCCATACGTATGATATTGTTTTGTCCTGAACAGTGACTGACATGCATTGGTGTGATGCCAAAGGTTTGTGTGTGTACAAAAGCATCTTTTGGAGGGCATGAACATGATTTTAGCATGAAGCTGGCACCATCTGTCTGTGGGACCCACTATGCTATGGCACAGTGGCAGGATGTCCCGAAACGCCATCCACATACACACAAGCAGGGTTAAATGGCCAATACACAGATGTCTGCCGGGCTTTGTTTTTTTTAATTGGATAACCTCTAATAAAACACAAACACTAAACATGATGTTCTGAGGGCCGATAGGATGAAGTAATCATGAACAAGGCTTCAGGCAATATCCATTCATGAAAATAACTGACATTAAAGGAAAAATAAAAGGACAGAAGAAAATGTATTTTATGACTTTTTATGTATTTTATTTTATGATAGAAATAAGGTGATATGGTATTACCACGATACAGTGATCAGATGGCCAAATAACATACTACTTTGGTGAGCTGTCAAATATTGTTTAGGTGACTGACTACCATTTGTATGCAATGTTCCATACAAATATCCAACAGCAATTTTCCTGCAAAAAATATGGTTAAACTATGGTTAGTGTAACAATTTGCGGTTATTGTGCTTTTAAATGATTTATTTGTAGTAAAACCACGATTACATTTCATAAGGGTAACTTCTGAATTGCAGATTACTGTATTGATATATTCTGAAACAATATAAAATGTTGGAAACAAAATAAACATTAGTTTTAAAATATATTTTTAAGTAAAAGAAAAATCAGTATGTTATTGTAAACGTATTAAGTTGAGATAATGCAGGCAAAACCACTATTTTTCATGTACCCGAAAGGGCTTTTTCCAGTCTAATAGAAAGAAAACATCCAAAATACAAAATACAAAAGTGTTTATTTTATCACATTTTATAAAATAGTGTCTGCAGATTTTGATTACAATATTGTTAAAGGCTGTTTTCTCAGAACGACTGTTTACTGCACTGAGTCATAATCATCAGGTGCTCTTTTATAAACCAAGCTCTACATTTTTTTAAATGTTTATACTCTATAGATTTTTACAGAGATATCTTCATACACATTTTGCCTGATTTTACAACATTTTGTTCAACAACAATTGGGAAAATGTATTTATTTCTGGCTGATATTTTGAATTATGATACTTGAAATCTCCTCTGTACAGTTTTGGCTCTAATATATCAAACAAACAAACAAACAAACAAACAAACAAACAAACAAACAAACAAACAAACAAACAAACTAAACCAAACCAAACCAAACCAAACCAAAATCTAGTGGGTTCATTCAACTTACACTTACTAACACGTGTAATACAACATATGTTTGCAATTCTTAATATAACCAGTCAACTGGGGAGGTTAAACGTTCTTTTATTTATTTTTTTCTCCCATTAAAGTGTCTTGCCTTAAAATATGTTACAAATGTTGCCTTTGGTCGGTCGATGTGAGGAAAAGTAATAATAAAAAAATGCCGTTTTGGCGCCATCTGTTGTCGAATTGCAGTAGTGAGTCTCTCAGTGTCGATCGATGTTTCTGTGTGTGACACTTTTGCCTTTCTGTTTGTTTCGACGCGATGGCGGCAGATGTGTTCATGTTTGGTTCCTCTGTGTTGTGCTGCTATTGATAACTAACAAATGGAAAAAAAGAAATTTAATATCAATTTGGACGATTCAGCGTTCACAAAGGACAGAAGTCCGGTGGGTTTTGTTGTTTTTTATGATCAACTGACTAACGTTATAGTGTCTTGTAATAACTTAGCTTAATGTCTTGGTTGTTGTTATATTTAGTCTGGGGGATTAATGCAAAGTGAACTTTGTCCCCGGTGCAACGCGTGGTAGTAAACCCACAAACACTACTGGAAGGACTACTTTCATACTACAAGCTTACCCGTAAAGTGTTGACTTCTCAAACAACAATCTTGCACGCCGTAACACTTAAGACCATTCCCAGAAGTATTCACAAAAGCTTCATGTAGCCTAAATGTCTGTTTAAAACCCACCAAAAAGGCTAATTTTAGGCTACACTACAGTCAGTATTATTATTATAAAATCAATTTACTTTTTAATCAGTTATGGCCTTTGATATTTTTTTTAATGTAGACTGACAATGCTAATGAAAGTCTATGAGCGGGTGCATTTTGCGGCAGGGGTGCGTTTCTCGGCACAACACCTGTTAAGTAAACACTAGCAGTTAGTCTAACATTAGCAGTTAGTCTGTCTTCGGTGTTGTGGAAATTGAACTCAGAAAATTCTTTAATTATTTACTCACCCCTTTTTTCCCATTTTATTAATTATGTATTTCACCTCTTAGTAAACAAGTAGGTAACAACATAGAGAAATATTTCTACAGTTAAATTTCTTTGTCTTTTGAAGACATTAATCTTCACAAAAATACTTTGTTCAAATCATCACAGTATAAAAATTAATTCCATACACATTTCTTTTGTAATTTGAACGTTTTTGTTTTAGACCAGGTTAAAACAATATTATATATATAGTTAAAGTCAGAATTATTAGCCCCCCATTGATTATTTTTTTCTTTTTCTTTTTTTTTATATTTCCCAAATGATGTTTAACAGAGCAAGGACATTTTTACAGTATGTCTGATAATATTTGTTCTTCTGGAGAAAGTCTTATTTGTTTTATTTTGGCTAGAATAACAGCAGTTTTTTTTTTTTACCATTTTAGGGTCAAAATGATTAGCCCCTTTAAACTATATATATATTTCTTTCCGATAGTCTACTGAACAAACCATCATTATACAATAACTAACCTGCCTAGTTAACCTAATTAACCTAGTTAAGCGTTTAAATGTCACTTTAAGCTGTATAGAAGTGTCTTGAAAAATATCTAGTCAAACATTATTTACTGTCATCATGGCAAAGATAAAATAAATCAGTTATTAGAAATGAGTTATTAAAGCTATTATTTTTAGAAGTGTGTTGAAAAAGTCTTCTCTCCGTTAAACAGAAATTGGGGGGCAAAATAAAGGGGGGCTAATAATTCTGACTTCAATTTTATATGAAAAGGGCATTTAAAAGGAGAAGAATTTGTTTGACTTTTTTGTGTGGGTTAATATTTGAATTTGCTTTATTTTAGACCTAGATATCTAATAAAGTCAAAATATACTAAATAATTTCAGCAACTGCTTTAATTTGATCTTCATAACAAACTAGTTGCAAGAAGCTTGTGAACTTTAGTGATAAAATAAAAAGCCATGTTAAATTTAAGTGTCTCTGAAATTTAACATGTAATCTGTTTTCTTCACACAGGCGAAGGTGTCTTTGTTCAAATCCAAAAATGATAACGCAGAGGCCTCATCTGTTCCAGCTCCTGGCCAACCACTGTCCTATGCAGAGTTTGTTGTTCAGAACAAACACAAGGGCCATCAGGGAGCCCATGGATCAGAGAAACAAACATCTGCTGCCCAAAGCAGAAATGATGCGTTAGGACAAAGCAGTGCAAACATAGCTGGAAGTGAATCAGTTAATACATCCTCCACAGGTTCAGAAAATCCTGAGACTGAACAGCAGGGTCCATCAGAGGGATCAACAGAAGATCAGACCAAAGGGGAAGGTCAGAGTTCAGAGAGTTTTGTGGTTCCTCCTCATCTCTTAGGATCTGGAAACAGTATTATTGTCAGTCCTCGACAGGTCAGTATACTGCAAATGCACAATCACATTTTAATCTTTAACTTTGTATTTTCTTTCATTCTGTGTCAGTGTTAGCCAAAGAGCATTATGAAGAAGAAAATCCATGTCTATATAGGAATTCACAGTTTACTGCTGATTTACTTGTTTTGTTTTAAATGAAAGACAATGTTTTTTTTACTTTTGAGACCAGGCATGACCAAACTGTGTTTACTTGATGCTCTTCTTATAACTCTAGGTTGACTCTATTGAAGAATGTCAAGGATGTAATGTTAATAAAGAATGTTTTAGGATGTAAAAGTTTAACTAGACAAGCCTTTTATACAGAGAGTACTTTGATGCATGTTTTAAAAAAAATTCTCTACATACAGCATTAAAAACCATCCTAGTCTTATAATTCCTATAAATGAATCCCCATAATTCTTTCTGCCACTCTTATCAAGTTATTCATTTGAGTTCGCATTTTTATTGTTTAATTTCCAAATCAAACAATGATTCCGTATCTTAAATCAACTTGTTGCTTTCTAAAGTTAGCATTATACTGCTACTCACTCCAAATAGTTTTAATCTGTTTAAAAAGTGTAGTGCTAATGAATCCTAATTCTTACACACACTTGACACATACGAGTTTCAATGCACACAATCAATGTTTTTAAGGTAAAATTCTGTGGTGATTGTTTTTGTATCATCCCTATTTGATTTATGAAGTTGTCATTATTATTATTATTATGTAATATGTTATTATTATTTAATACAGTGGTGTGAAAAAGTGTTTGCCCCCTTACTGACTTTTTATTTTTTTGCATGTTTGTCACTTAATTGTTTCAGATCATCAAACAGATAAAAATGTAAGTCAAAGATAACACAAGTAAACACATCATCTAGTTTTTAAATTAAGGTTTTTATTATTATAAGAAAACAAAATCCAAAACTACATAGCCCTGTGTGAAAGTGTTTGAGAAAGAGTATGACAAAATCTGTAAAAAAAAGAAATCAATAAGGGGGCAAACACTTTTTCACATCACTATTTATCTACAGTATGTTGATCTTGCCATCAAATAGTCATAAGTTGCTGAGCTGGCACTAAATAAACAAATCTGTTCTATATTATATAGCAGTTAACCTAATGTTACATCAAAGTTATTTATTTTTTCATCTGTCTACAGAGGGGCAACCCCATCCTGAAATTTGTGAGAAATGTTCCTTGGGAGTTTGGAGAAGTGGTGCCAGACTATGTTTTGGGACGGACAACATGCGCACTTTTCCTCAGGTTGGTTTGTGTGTCAATGAACTGTACCAGTGAAAAAATGAACAACATCAGATTAATTTCAATCAAAATACAAATAATTACAAAAATCAATTGAGGTAATTTGTAAAAACAAATACATAAATCAATAAAAAAACTAGGTATCCAAAATTACACAATTATCATGGATGCACTGTTTTTACTCAGCTCATTTCAGGTCAGTTGCCAATTAGTTTCTGTTTGGCTTCTAAAACACTGAATCATGGAGGAAAGAAATGAATAAACTGTCATTTCATATACACTTAAAACCCACAGCACATTTAAGTTTAGAGTATTGTTGCATGTTTCAAAACTGTAGCCTTTACTCTGCTTAGTTTAACATTCCTGGTTTTAAAATAAAACTGAGCACCACTTGAATATATATTTTTGTATGTGTGACTTGTTATATAATGTCTGTGCAGGTGTCATCACGACAGAAAACATTTATTCATGTTAAATGTTACAACATATTAAGTGTTCCAAGTGTACAATTCAAATATAGTGTGTATACAAGTGCAGGGGCACTTCAAGCTCATTTTTCTCTTGGGTTTGTCAGGTGAGAAACCACATCATCCTCTAACATGCTTTGCAAAGAAAGAAATGAGAATTCTAGTAAGCAAACACATTGTGGTCGACAGTTGTCATTAGTATGACAATAATGTCCATGTAGAATCAACTGAGAAATGCAAATTAACTTAATTATCAGAATTACTCGGTGGTGTGTGTGTCAGTTCTATTTTATGTATATGGCAAAATGATGCTTTTTGTGTTAAATGTCAGAACAAGCTTTTTATTTTGAAAATTAAACTAGAATTGAGTTGTATCATACAATACAATAATACACTGGTGCTGGTTCCATAGGAAGGGAGCACAACAAATTTCACAATATTCATAGCTAAAATGTTTTCAACAGCAGGTGGCATCATGTTCGAGGTTTAATTACTAATTCATGAAATATTTCCTTTAAGTGATTTGTTCAAAATTTACTGATTCATTTAGAAACAAATGAAGTGAGTGTTTTTTATGAATTAATCACTAGCCAGGTTCCCATCCTAAGACTTTTCAAAGTTGGCTGGAGGCTAAAAAAGTGTTTAAAATCTAAAGTTTAAATTAGGTCAAAGACTCTAGAATACACAAGACATGTCACTCATATAGTTTTGAATTGTGAAAAGTGTAACGATCAATGTGGCGAATGAAGCCCTGTTTTCTAGTACAGGAGCCAATCATCGCTATAGACTGACGATTCTCCGGTTGAGGGGCTCGGACCAGACATGAATTTCTGCAGATTTTGTGTGATTCGAACATTTAGAAATGAAACTAAAGAGACAGTTGTTGTTTAATTTTATTTCAATTTTATTGCTGATTCCTAATATGACATTTAATCGTAAGCTTGGCAAGCAATTTTGGACAATTTGATGTTTCCCTATTCAAACCGAATGCCTGAGAATACTGCCCAAGAGGCATTTCAAAGATGGCCGCTGAGTGAAATGACTTGCCTCAGAGTGACTTTGATTATGTGTCAAGTGGCTGGCTTTCATATTGGTAACCTAGCAACCAACATTAAGCTAGACAGGCATAATGGAGACAGCTGATTAGTCCCGTGAGTGTAATGTTCACTGTGTCAGTTTATTTGACAAATGCATTTCCATGTCCTATTTTTCACAACCCTGGTCCAAAACCACCTCAAGTTAGTGTCATTTATTTTTTGCGAGTTTTATTCAAAATTGGACATTTCTATAACTTCTTCAAAAATGCACATTAACATGGGGATGGAAAACCAGCAGGTGACTCAAATGATTTGTTTTAAAGCAGATTGATTCAGGAATGAAACACCATAGTGTTGCTCTGACACACTAAAGTTCTATGTTTGGAAATTGTTTTATTGGCAATACAGAAAACAATAGCACAATATTAGCCTCTTGTTTGTTCAGTTGCTTTATAAAGTCAATATTGTGATTGCACTCTCATAAAGTGCATCCGGAAAGTATTCATAGCTGTGGACTGAATCCTGGACATAAAACAATCTTTCTTTGAAGCTTTAATGATGCCCTCCAATGACTGAAGAGATAAAATGCACTAAGAACATGCAAGTATTTCAAAATTACTTAAAGATTTTACATAAAAGTTGTAAGGTTTCACCAATTAAAAATAATAATAATAATAATAACAATTATTATTAACACATTTTTTTATGTTACTGCCTTATTACAAAATGGATTAAATTAATTAATTTCCTCAAAATTCTACACACAATACCCCATAATGACAATGTGAAAAAAGATTTGTTGCAAATTTATTGAAAATAAAAAACCTGAAAAATCACATGTGCATAAGTATTCACAGCCTTTGCTCTATACTTTGTTGATGCACCTTTGGCAGCAATTACAGCCTCAAGTCTTTTTGAATATGATGCCACAAGCTTGGCACACCTGTCTTTGGGAATTCCTGTTCCATTCCTGTTTGCAGTACCTCTCAAGCTCTATCAGGTTGGAGCAGATCTCTTTAGAGATGTTCAATAGGATTTAGGTCTGGGCTCTGGCTGGGCCACTCAAGGACATTCACCAAGTTGTTGTGAAGCCACTCCATTGATATTTTGCGGTGTGCTTTGGGTCATTGTCCTGCTGGAAGATGAATTGTCGCCCCAGTCTGAGGTCAAGAGCACTCTGAAGCAGGTTTTCATTCAGGATGTCTCTGTACATTGCTGCATTCATCTTTCCCTCTATCCTGACTCGTCTTCCAGTTCCTTCTGCTGAAAAACATCCCCACAGCATGATGCTGCCACCACCATGCTTCACTGTAGTAATGGTATTAGCCTGGTGATGAAACATAACGCCTGGCATTCACTCCAAAGAGTTTAATTTTAGTCTCATCAGACCAGGGAATTTTGTTTCTTATGGTCTGAGAGTTCTTCAGATGCCTTTAGGCAAATTCCAGGCGGGCTGCTATGTGCCCTTTACTAAGGAGTGGCTTCCGTCTGGCCACTCTACCATACAGGCCTGATTGGTGGATTGCTGCACAGATGGTTGTCCTTCTGTAAGGTTCTTCTCTCTCCACAGAAGAACGCTGGAGCTCAGACAGAGTGACCATCGGGTTATTGATCACCTCCCTGACTAAGGCCCTTCTCCCCCAATCACTCAGCTTAGATGGCCGGCCAGCTCTAGGAAGAGTCCTGGTGGTTCCAAACATCTTCCACTTGCAGATGATGGAGGCCACTGTGCTCATTGGAACTTTTAGAGCAGCAGAGATATTTCTGTACCCTTCCTCAGCCTTGTGCCTCGAGACAATCCTGTCTCGGAGGTCTATAGACAATTCCTTTGTCTTCATGCTTGGTTTGTGCTTTGACATGCACTGTCAACCCTGAGACCTTATATAGACAGGTGTATGCATTTTCAAATCATGTCCAATCAACTGAATTTACCACAGGTGAACTCCAATTAAGCTGCTGAAACATCTCAAGAATGATCAGTGGAAACCGAATGTACCTCAGTTTCAGAATGTAGCTCAATTTAGAGCTTCACGGCAAAGGCTGTGAATACTTATGTACATGTGATTTTTCAGGTTTTTTATCTTTATTAAATTTGCAACAATTAAAAAAAATATTTTTTCACATTGTCATTATAGGGTATTGTGTGTAGAATTTTGAGGAAATAAATGAATTTAATTCATTTTGGAATAAGGCTGTAACATAAAAAAATGTGGAAAAAGTAAAGCACTATGAATACTTTCTGGATGCACTGTATGGAAAAAAATGGACTTGCATGATATTACTTAAATACATAATATTCTACATATATTAATTCAAGCCAATTCATAGAGAGATAGTTATTGCTATGATAATCTGATTTATAAAGTCATTCTAACTCAATTCTAATAGGCTTCATCATGCAGTCAATGCTGCTGGACTGCAAAAAATACTGTTAAAAAGATAGCAAAGACAATAGAATGTCTACAGGTGTATCCCCAAAAGCTTTATCTGGTCATATAATATAGATAAAATAAACACTTACATAAAATCATTGCAGAAATATTCAGTCTCGTGGTTTCATTTACTGAATTGCAAATATTCTTTTATTCATATTGGTACAGCATGTGATGTTTTAGTTTGTGATATCTTTTCTTTACCCATAGTGTGCGTTACCATAATCTGAACCCAAACTACGTCCATGAGCGTCTAAAACAGCTGGGCCAGAGTTTCAGCCTCAGAGTTCTGCTTGTCCAGGTGGATGTGGTGAGTCTGTCTGTCTCCCTCATGAATTCACCCATATTTCATGTTTTTTTGTCTTTTCTTTATTGAGTAGTTTTAGCAGTTCAAAATTAAATGATAAATACATCATCGTGGTCAGAATTGATTTTTGAACTTTTAAGCTTTTCATTCAGTTAATGATAATGTTTTATTTCTCTGGACATCATTGATCAGAAAGACCCTCATCATGCATTGAAAGAGCTTGCACGAATATGCATCATGGCTGACTGTACCCTCATCTTGGCCTGGAGGTAAGAGGATGGCTCAAAATAATCAAGCGAGAAGCTTGCAAGGCTTGCTTCCGTTAGAGGCTTGCAAGGTTTTTTAAGTGGCTTGTAAAAAAAAAAGGTGTTAAAGTTCCTGTTGTTTTTTTGTGCTTTAATTAATTTCCTTTAACCTGTTTGTTTGTTTCTGCAAGTCCTGAAGAAGCAGGCCGTTATCTTGAGACCTATAAATCCTATGAGAAGAAACCTGCAGATCTGCTTAAAGAGCAAGTGGAGAAAAATTACCTGTCCCAGGTTAATCTATTAATAAATCTGAATTTGTAATGTATTCTTCATTTACAAATGCACTTGACATCATTTCAGGAAAAAAAATGTTATATTGTTATATTGTTATATTTTTATTTAGGTAACAGATTGTTTAACCACAGTAAAGTCTGTCAATAAGACCGATGCCATGACTCTTCTGTCTACATTTTCTGTAAGGAACATTTTTCTTGTCACATTTGCACATTTTATTAATTTATGCCAAGAATTATGTAGCTTGACTGTTCCTATTAGATACTGTATTAGTATTTTAGCATAATATAAAGATTTCTGAAGTATCATGGGATGCTGACTAGAGTAATGGTGCTGAAAAATCACATTGATAAATGATTCTGTTAAATCACAGAAATAAATCACATTTTAGAATATATTAAAATACAAACAGTTGATTTAAAATGTTATAATATTTCGCAAAATTACAGGTTTCACTTTTAATAATACTAATACTAATAATACTAATAATAATAATTATTATTATTATTATTATTATTATTATTTATAATTGGTGAAACCTTTCAACTTTTATGTAAAATCTGTAATTAATTTTGAAATACTTGCATGTTCTTATTGCATTTTATCTCTTCAGTCATTGGAGGGCATCATTAAAGCTTCAAAGGAAGAACTTGTTTTATGTCCAGGACTTGGTCCACAGAAGGTGTGTACAGACATTTTAATATTTTACATTAACAATAATCGCTCTTCACAATTTTGACCTCTCCAAGAGGTTAAATTACCATTTATAAATTACCTCGTCTTAATTACCATTCCTCTTTTTGGTTCGTTTAGGCAAGAAGGCTTTATGATGTATTGCACCAGCCCTTTATTAAGGCCAAGAAGAAGGAAAGTTGATCATTCTAAGCTGCGTTCCAGAAAAGGGATTTAGAAAACGTTTCTGGGACCATCTGCAGGCTTGAGAGTTTTTGCTGTTTTTGGCATAAACAATCTCTCTAAATGTTATATTATTAAGCTTTGTTTTTCTGTAAGTTCGATCATTTTTTGTATATCATTTTTCATGTGTGGTCAATAAATATTCATGATATTTAGATGTTATCGTATTCTATGTTTTTAAGTTCGAGTAGGAGGGGAAATTCGGTTATAACGCCATTATTCTATTTGCAATTGGAATAAACCTGTAAAAACCGCTAGAAAAATAAATGAATGGAAACTGTCTCAGATGATTCGAGTGTATGGGCAAATTGACTCATAGTCAACTTGAATATGTTTGTGGGCCAAATGTTCATGACATTTAGTCAGTCAGGTGGGTGTCCCTTTTCTAACCTCAAAATGCAAAAAAAGAGACCTGTGCACACTTTATCTCAGACAGTGAAATGACCAGCATTAAGCTTTTTACCAAAAAAAACCAAAACATGTCACATTATGTCCTATATGACATTGCATATTCCAAGTGTTACAATACAGAGGTATTTATTTTATTTTTGCATTGCTGTTGATTTTATACTGCTCATATTGTTTTTAAAAGGAAAATTTGTCAAAATGTTGACAATTTGCTTAACCTGATTATATTCCAAGCATATAAAATATCATTAGATCTATGTATTTTTTGCGGTCCATATAATGATGTCAGTGGTCATCAAAGAACAAAACCACAGAACAAATAATGTAAGGCAGCTTTGGAATGAGTTTTTCAAATTTTTTTATTTCGTTAAATCTGCCCATGTTAATACGTAGGAGATATTTCCCCGACACCTTTCACCTTTCCTATGTATACTTTCATATGTGACTGAGCATATGAGTCAGGTAGTATATAGACCCTGATTGTGGTCGAGTTCTGTTCATATTCAGTTTCTGTATCAGCACATTCATTTATCATGCTGCTCAGTGTCCTTCTCCTACTGTCCATCTTTTCTCTTTCTGGTAAGGCATTCACCTTTTATATCAATAAGAGTATTCAAATCAATTCATATTTCTTTGTATTTGTGATTTTGTACTAGTGTATGAGTTTTAACTGTATAGTTATACAGTATATGTATATAATTATATACATATAACTCTTATATGTTATAAAGATATAAACTAAACTCTGAAATTTGGACTTTACTAGAACATGTTAAGCTGCTTTGATACAAGCTACATTGTAAAAAGCGCTATGTAAATAAACTTGAATTGAATTTAATTGAAATTATAGTATAATAAAAATAATATAATACTAATATCATATTCTGTCATTATAACAGGAGCGATGGAGAGTGGTATTGTTGGAGGCAGACAGGTTAAACTTCATTCCAGACCATACATGGCATCTCTGCAGGTACAAAGAAAGCATAGTTGTGGAGGGATGCTGATAAAGGATGATTACGTGTTGACTTCGGCCCATTGTTGGAAGTGGGTATATGTCTGCACACATGATTTCACTCCTAAAAATCTAGGTTCTTTTCAAAGTGATGCTATAGAAGGATACTTTTATTTGTTTCCAGTTAAGCATATTTATGATTATTTTGCCTTTTACTTTTTCCCCTATAAACGCTTACACAATTTTAAAAAAGCTTTTTAAATTTGTCATGCTTAACAATAGCTGTTTTTTATTGGCATTGATGGTTCCTTGAGGAACCCATCACATTCCCTATCCATTAAACAGACTTTTATTTTTATTGATATTAATTTAATTTAGCATATTTATGCATATTTATTGTGTGTGAAGAACATTTAAATATAACTTTTCCCACTATAAACAATTACACACTAAAAAAAAGTTTGAAAAGGTGTCACATTTAAAATAATGATTGCTCTTCTTCATTGGCATTGATGGTTCCTTGAGGAACCCATCATATTCCCTAAACATTAAACAGACTTTCATTTTATTGATGAAATTAATAATTTTATTATTATACAGTTTTGACAGTAGGATTCTTTAAGGTTTCTTTAAGTCATTGTTTTTGCAGTGTTGCCATAGTAAACTGTAGCCGTTACCACTACAAAATATCCTCAACATTCTATATTTTCAGTGATACAACCAACTTAGAAGTTGTTTTGGGAGCCCACAATATCAGCCAGAGAGAGAAAAGTCAGCAGATAATCCAAGTCCAGAAATACATCAAACATCCTAATTATCAGAGGAAAAGCCTTAGTTTTGACATCATGTTACTAAAGGTATTGTTTGTGCACAATTTTGTAAATGTATTTGTTTATTTTTGTAAAACTTGTACAGTTATTCACTGATTAATATTTTACAGCTGAGGACCAAAGCTGTGCTAAATCATTATGTGGATATTATAAATCTACCCAAACATGAACGGAGTATTCTTGCTCCTGTGGAATGCTCCATTGCTGGCTGGGGAATGCAACAACCTGGAGAAGGAGCATCAAGTGTTCTTCGGGAAGTCAACCTCCAACTGGAGTCCAACTCTAAGTGTAAAAGTAAATGGCAGGACTATTTCAACTCTAAGAACATGGTCTGTACTGTCTCAGATGGAAAAAAGGCTTTCTGTCAGGTATTTGCAATGATTAACAAATATTTTAAAGTCATCTAATAGTGGCAAAATACATGCTAAATAATGAATCTGTTTCTTTTAGGGTGACTCTGGCAGTCCTCTTTTTTGTAACTCTATACTTTATGGAATGGCTGCATACACGTATCCTAATGACTGCACATTCAAGGAGTACCCTGAAGTCTACATGAAAATATCCGCCTTCCTTCCGTGGATTAAAAAGAACATTGAGTGATTAAAATGCTGTTGTACAGTAGACTATATGAAGAACATTTATGCACCTAAATGATCTCTAGATTGTACTATTGTGAGCCCTGAAGAAAAATGCTGTGGCTGTACATTTACATTTCTCAAAATGAATGTTATAAAAAAAACAAAGAAACTGGAAAATGTTTGAGCCATTTTTTTTGTCTAGTAAAGAACATAAAAAAAGTACTTTTAAGTTTTAGAGGATAAGCCAGAAATAAATAACTAGTGCATTTGAAACCACAGAACATTATTCTTGATGTTGAAATGTTCTGAAAAAATGTTGATTAACATATCAGTATGAAACAATACAAACTGTGTTGAAGACTATGCACATACCACCAGGACGTGTAGTTTACAAGCAATGTCCTGTTTCTCCTGTAACTTTGTAATGTCAATTTTATTTTATTTGATTGCCTCAAGCAGCATTCAGACATTGACTGCAAATGAATGGACACCAGACGTGCTGCACAACAGTTTTATTAAATGTAAGATTTAAATCTTAATAGACTTTTTAATTTATTTTGTGATAGCAGTGCTTATAATATAGCAGTGCTTGGGTAGCACTTTATGGTAGCACAATATGGGACATGTAGCTAGTTAATGTTAGTTATAGTAACATTCACATTCATTGTTGGGGAAAGACACTTTTGAAAGTAGTGCATTATAATATTGAGTACATTATAATATTGAAAGTAGTGCATTATAATATTGAGTTACTCCCCCCCTCCCCAAAAAAGTAACTAAATGCGTTACTTAGTTACTTTTTATGTAAAGTAATGCATTGTTACTTTTGAGTTACTTTTGCATTACTTTACTTTTCACTTTCAATTCAAGTTTATTTATATAGTGCTTTTTACAATGTAGATTGTGTCAAAGCAGCTTAACATAGTTCTAGTAAAGTCCAGATTTCAGAGTTGAAGTTCAGTTCAGTGTGGTTTAAATTTCACTTCTGAAAGTTCAAACACTGAAGAGCAAATCCACCGAAGCGCAGCTCCACAAGTCCCGATCCGAGCAAGCCAGTGGCAACAGTGGCGAGAAAAAAAGAAACTTCACCAATTGACGAAGTGAAGGGAAAAAAAACCTAGAGAGAAACCAGGCTTTGTGGGTACGACCATTATTCTTCTGGCCACTTCCTGTGTGAAGCTGCAGTCTAGGCGCCGGAGGCTAAAAAAGCTGGACGTCCATCGTGTAGAAGCTGCAGGTGTGGGTAGGGCACCGGCTGGAGGTCAGGCTGGCCCACAGGATCAATGCATCGACTCGTTTGTCACTGTGGTCTTTCAGGAATCATTTTCATGCACTCCATTCCTCCATGACAACCACAGCATCAGCTCGGCATACGGCCTGGTCCAGGATACCTTGGGATCATCTCTTTACAGGTCTTGGATGGCATCAATGGCGCTGCATAGTCTGTAGGGGCCTCGCGATGAGGAAAATATTTAGCGTAGCTGCTGTTCATAGTGTATTTAAACGAGATGCAAAAATGAATTGTTATAGATGAGTTTATTTCTTGATCTAATAATATGTCAGACAGAACTAGTCAGACAGAACGAAGCATCCTGGAGATGTTGTTCAAAAAATTAGGTTAAAGTTCTATTTTGAGAACTTTCTGAGCCCAGAGCTATACATGCTGTATATACAAATGAATGAACTCGTGTAAAGTAATGTGTTTGCTATTTTTGTACATTTATGTTATTAGTAAGTAAATTCACTGTCCATTGAGATAAAGATTGAAATAATGCCTCAGAGTACTATCATGAAATAATTTATATAAAGGCAAAAACTGATTTTAAACCTTTAAAATGTTTAATAACAAAATAAACAGTAAGATGATATAAAACCCCCAAAATCAATCTTTGAGCTTTATACATTAAATAAATGCTTCACGTGGCCTTAACAAATGTGTAAATTGTTTCCCAAAAGAGAAACAATATTACTATAATACAAAACAGTAGATGTTTCTACAGTAGACAGTGGCTGCATCTCCTCAACTAGTTGAATTATTTGTTTTACCTGGAGAATGTAAACTGATGTCAATCATTTGTTGTTCAGCTGGAGGTGAGGTGCGGGTCTAGTGCTTTGCATCCAGTTTTTTTTTTGTTTTTGTTTTTCGATACCGTCTTTCTTGCAGTTGTCAAGAGTTTTACTTATACATAGTCTACACTTAACAACAATCCACTTCTTTTCCTCGATGAGTTCAAAATAACTGTCCAAAAAGTCTCCGGCCTGCCATTGTTTCTGTTTCTAACAGAATAAATCATTTGTTTTAGCCAGATCTAGTAAGTGAACTGGTCGAACCAGTTCATTAAATTGAACGGAGTTGTCGTAAAACGGTTTGCGTCTTCAGTACTAACATACTGTATACCCCCTCTGACTCGAAATAAACCAATATGCTGAGTTCCCCAGCGGGAGGGGAACTTCAATGCTATGTGGAAAAACTTCCACTATGAGGATTTTGTCAGAAAGCCAATCATCTGAAGAGAAATAAAATGGGCCAATGAAATGCCAATGAGTTGGCGGTGTCAGCTCACGCAGCTGGCAGCAATCACAATCAATTTGTGTATAAGAATGCCAGCCGTGCATCACAGACACACCTTTTTCGCTTTCAGAAGCCTCACGTGCAGACTGAAAGAGATGTTTTGCTGTCATCCTCCAACTTTGTTCAAGAGAGAGTGAGAAAAAGCTGCCGTCTTCTGAGAGGCTGATTTCTTCCGGTTCCAGTGCGAGCGACAGTGCGAGCAGCGACGGTTGAGCTGGGCTTCTCCTGTCCCTGGGCGTTTCACTGGACTGGTACTTCAAGAGCAGTGAGTATAAAGCAAATTCTCCTAAAAGAGCAACACGGCCGTGCAGCGCGTCTTTTTAAAGACGTTGCTCCGACCGTGCGTTTCTGGATGTGGTGGTTCCCTGTCCACAGATGATGGGCACATCACTGCGATGGCATTGCGATGACATCTGTTGCACAGCTAAGATCGCGGCTTGCTCTTGCAAAAGGGCAAACCACCCCTGTTGTCCCCTGCAAGTAGTGGCTGGCACTTGGACAGATCTGAGGGTCACAGTGGGGGTCACCTCCCATTCCTCAGCATGTTCTATCCAAGCTTCGAGTGAGAGAAGCGCTCCATCCTCTGGGATGGTCACCCTCTCACTCGATGACACCTAGGACCAGATGTCCATTGCTGCATCGGAGGGTGGGCTGTCATTTTCCGATGACAATTTGGATCTGCTTCCTCCCTCAGGGGTGGTAAGCAAGGCTCCAGATATAGAATCTTAGAATCTGATATGAAGGTCTTGCTAACCCGAGCTGCTTCGGCAGCGAGGCTGGAGATGGCTTGTTGCCCTGCTTCGCCGCTGGACAGATTAGACGGGTGTTACGTGGAGGATAAGAAGGGGAAACCCACTAAGCCTCCTGTCCTCTTCTACCCGGAAGTGCACAGTAAATTCACGCAGCGCTGAGGACACCTTTTTCTGCCCACTTGGTCAGCCGGAGTTCTGGGTATAGGTGTCCTGCTATGCGCAATCCCCACTGGCGATCCCATACGCTTCTCTCAGCCATGGTATAGTCCCCCCTCTTCAGGCGGGCCTGTGTCATCCCTCCCCGCTAACCATCCTTCATATGTGTACTCCCCCTTCTCAGTGTTAGTCCATATGTCTCCCTGCCACCAGGTCTCTAGATTTGGGCAGCAGGTGGCCTCTGCAGCGTCCTCCCCGTGCGCTGACACCACCAACTCATTGGCATTTCATTGGCCCGTTTTATTTCTCCTCAGATGATTGGCATTCTGACGAAATCCTCATAGTGGAAGTTTTTCCAGATAGCATTTCCATTCCCCGAGGGTTACGTAGTAACTGTAGCATTATTCAGTTACTAGAACAGTACACTGACTCATCTGCTATGAAAAAGGAGATCTGATGATGATGATGATGATGATGAGTGTGAGCCGACTGTCTGTTCCCTCGCAGCACACTGTCTCATTAAGTGTGTGGTTCAACCTGACTAAGGTAATTTTTATTCCACAATATATTTTGTAAAAGCCAATTAAGCAAGGTAAAAAGTAACTCGCATTACATTTTTTAAAAGTAACTCAAATAATATGACTTATTTCTAAAATTATATTATACTATTCTAAAATTATATTATATTATTATATTACTAGTTACTTTGGAAAAGTATTGTTATTATGCAACGTGCGTTACTTAACACGTTACCCCAACACTGTTTACATTTACGTTATGAATAAGTTAATATATTTACCACGATGAACAATGGTTGAACATAATTTATTAGTTATACTTCAACATTTAAAGTGCTTTATTAAAATCCAATACTTTGTTTGTTAACATTATAGTTAATAACTTTGAGTAAAGATGAACTAACATTTCATTTAAGAACAGTAACGAAGATTCTCCCCCATCCCCCCACAATGACTCACATTTGCAATCAGTCTGCCCAACTGGGACACACATTTGTGGTTTGAGGTGCAAAAGGCAGGATACAAAACCAGTGAGTGGAGAGTTTGGTGGCAGACAACATTTCACTTTTAACGCGCAGTTGAAGACTGAGCCATGGTTCTGTGCACTTTTCTTCTTCTCCTTGCTATCTCTTTAGCTGGTGAGTTTCATTCCTTCTTGAAATCTTTTTTTTTTTTTTCAAAAGCAAAACATTTGAAAACTATCGAACATTTATTACACGTTACAATTAGGTTACATTAGTTAATGGATTTTCTGACATTCCATTCATTTATTTTTATAGCATTCCACAATAATTATCATTCCAAAGCAGCTTTGTAAAAGGTGCACGTTATTACATTATCAAAATATTTGATAATTTCATGCTTCTTAACATTAGTTAATGCACTGTGAGTTAACTAGAACCAAGTTTCATGAACAAATGTTATCAAAGATGAATATTGTAATTAATGTATAGTGTGTATACTGATGATCATGTTAGTAATTACATTAATTGATGTTAACTAATGCAACCTTATTGTAAAGTGTTTGTAAACTACCACAGTATTTAAATTAATTTCAAATAATGTTCATAGAATATAAATTACAACATTGCATTCAGTTTCTCCCTAGTCTATGCATGTTTTTTTTTTTGTCTCAGGTGGGATGGATAGCGGTATTATTGGAGGAAAAGAGGCTAAACCTCATTCAAGACCATACATGGCATCCATTCAGATCAACAAACACCACACATGTGGAGGGATGCTGATCAGAGAGGATTACATTCTGACAGCAGCTCACTGTTTGAAGTATGTGGCTGAGTATGAGGCTCAAGCATTTTAGTTTATTTTTAAATGTATGTTGCAGCTTTTAATTTGTCCACAGTCGCAGTGTGTACTCTGGTCGAGACCACTTTGAGGTTGTTCTGGGAGCTCACAACATCAGCAAACATGAGAAAAGCCAGCAGAGGATTCAAGTGAAAAAATATATCCGGCATCCTATGTTTCAAAGCAACAACAAGACGAACTACAGCTATGATATCATGTTACTAAAGGTATTTTCATCTTTACCTACCGTGACTCCATTTTTTATTTTCTCTCTCTTTAAAATGATTTTCTCCTTTGCAGCTGAAAAACAAAGCCAAGCTCAATAAAGTTGTCAAAGTTTTGTCTCTTCCCAAGAAAAATGGGAAACTACCAGCCAATGTCAAATGCTCAGTAGCTGGTTGGGGGTTGAAGAAGCCAAATGCAAAACTGGCATCAGATGTACTGCAGGAAGTTACTCTCAAACTGCAGTTCAACTTTGATTGCAAACATATGTGGCAGCATTATTTTAACTCTGAAAGAATGATCTGTAGTGTCTCAGATGGGAAACATGCTTTTTGCCAGGTAATACTTTATATATATATATGTATAACATTAGATATTATATTATACTATATTATATTATATTATATTATATTATATTATATTATATGTTGTTCTGCCCTTCTTTTTTTACTAGGGCGATTCAGGAGGTCCTCTTATCTGCAATACTAAACCACAAGCAATTGCTTCATATACTTTTCAAGGTAACTGTACAAATAAACAGTATCCTCAGGTTTTTTTGAAAATCTCCTACTTCCTTCCCTGGATTAAAAAGAATATGGGTTAAATATATCCTTTAAAGGTGCAGGTTTTTGCTTTCATACATTTTTTTTTACTTTTGTAACCCCGCACCTGACTGTGTTAGTTACAGTACTTGTTCCTGTTGCTACTTTGAAGTTGTAAATAAAGATTTTTAATTATTCAAATTGCACTAATTCGTGTGTGTGTGTGTGTGTGTGTGTGTGTGTGTGTGTGTGTGTATTTGTGTGTAAGTCTGTTCCTGCTCACGGTTTCTGTTTCTCAAACGATTTCACACTACTCTGTCAGCTCTGTGGCCAAACGATTTCACACTACTCTCAGTCAGCTCTGTGGCCAAACGTTCCCCAGCGGGAGGGGAACTACAATGCTATGTGGAGACTTCCACTATGGGGATTTCATCAGAAAGCCAATCATCTGAAGAGTAATAAAACGGGCCAATGGAATGCCAATGAGTTGGCAGTGTCAGCGCGCACAGCTGGCAGCAATCACAATCAGTCTGTCTATAAGATGCCAGCTCTGCCGTGAAACCATACCTTTTCACTTTCAGAAGCCGTACAAGCACTGAAAGAGTCATTGCTGGTTCCTCCAATTCATTGAGAGAGAGAGAGAGAGAGAGA
>CAIGQW010053321.1:9937519-9947957 GCA_903798125.1 Danio choprae
GGGTGACTGTCACTCCGCTGTGTCGCCGCACCCTCAGTCCATGGACGGACCCTGCGTTTCAGGCCGGTGTGCCTCTAGAACAAGTGTCCAGGCACGTCGTTGTGACGACAGATGCCTCCAGCACGGGCTGGGGGGCCATGTGTTGCGGGCATGCAGCTGCGGGTCTGTGGAAAGGATCCCGGATGCATTGGCATATCAACTGCCTGGAGCTGTTGGCAGTGTATCTCGCTCTGCGCCGTTTTTTTTTTTCGATTTTAGAGCGGAAACACGTACTGGTCAGGACGGACAGTATGGCGACGGTAGCGTATATCAACCGTATGGGGGGTATCCGTTCCCGCCGCATGTCTCAGCTCGCTCGCCGTCCGCTCCTTTGGAGTCACACACAGCTGAAATTGCTGCGTGCCATTCATATCCCCGGCGAGCTCAACCGTGCAGCCGATGCACTTTCACGGCAGCTTCCGCTGAAGGGAGAATGGAGGCTCCACCCCGAGTCTGTCCAGCTGATATGGGCGCGCTTCGGAGAAGCCCAGGTCGACCTGTTTGCTTCCTCCAAGACCACCCACTGCCAGTGGTTTTATTCCTGACCGAGGCTTCTCTCGGCACGGATGCACTGGCTCACAGCTGGCCTCGGGGCATGCGCAAATATGCGTTTCCCCCAGTGAGCCTACTAGCGCAGTTACTGTGCAAGCTCAGGGAGGACGAGGAGCGGGTTTTACTTGTTGCGCCTCTTTGGCCCAACCGAACCTGGATTTCAGAACTCTCTCTCCTCGCGACAGCCCCTCCCTGGCGAATCCCCTTGAGAGAAGACCTTCTCTCTCAAGGACGGGGCACCATCTGGCACCCGCGCCCAGATCTCTGGAACCTCCACGTGTGGTCCATAGACGGAGCGCGGAAGACTTAGGTGACCTACCGGCTGCGGTGGTTAACACCATCACTCAGGCTAGAGCACCCTCTACGAGGCATGCCTATGCCCTGAAGTGGAGTCTATTCACTGAGTGGTGCGCTTCTCTCCGAGAAGACCCCCGAACTTGTCAGATCAGCGTTGTGCTTTCTTTCCTTCAGGATAGATTGGAGCAGAGGCTGTCGCCCTCCACACTGAAGGTTTATGTCGCCGCCATCTCCGCTCATCATGACGGGGTGGATGGCGGCGCCGTGGGAAAGCATAACCTCGTCACCCGGTTCCTTAGAGGCGCGAGGCGATTAAATCCACCCCGCCCCCCTCTCATGCCCTCTTGGGACCTCTCCATAGTGCTTACGAGCATACGCGGAGCTCCATTCGAACCACTCGATTCAGTATCCTTGAGATTTCTGTCCTTGAAGACAGCTCTGCTGGTCGCGTTGGCATCAATTAAGAGGGTTGGGGACCTGGAGGCATTTTCGGTTAGTGATTCGTGCCTGGAATTCGGACCGGACTTCTCTCACGTTATCCTGAGACCCCTGCCTGGATATGTGCCCAAGGTTCCTACCACACCGTTTAAAAACCAGGTGGTGAACCTGTAAGCGCTGCCTTCGGAGGAGGCAGACCCAGCCCTTTCAAAGCGGTGTCCTGTTCGCGCTCTGCGTATTTATGTGGACCGCACTCAGAGCTTTAGATCCTCTGAGCAGCTCTTTGTCTGTTACGGTGGTCGGCAGAAGGGAAGTGCCGTATCCAAGCAGAGGTTGGCCCACTGGATAGTGGATGCCATCTCCTTCGCTTATTCAAGCCAGGGCGAGCCGTGTCCCCCAGGAGTGAGAGCGCACTCCACTAGGAGCATCGCTTCTTCTTGGGCGTTAGCGCGCGGCGCCTCTCTGACAGATATCTGTAGAGCTGCGGGCTGGGCGACACCTAATACATTTGCGAGATTTTATAATCTCCGAGTGGAGCCCATTTCCTCACGTGTGCTGGCTAACCCCGGTGAATGAGGAAATTCGGTGGGTGTTGTAACACGCTTGCGGCGCCTTTCTCTCTAACACAGAGATACGTGCGCATTTTTACTCTGATCAGTTCAGTTCCCCATTTGCCAAACCCTACAGAGTTCCTCCGAGGCCCCCAGCATCTGACTCAGCGGAGGAGTCAGGTGCCTGGCCCACTACGTTGTTGGCATGCCCGCTTGGTCAGCCCACGTTCTGGGTATAGGTGCCTGCTATGTGCGATCCCCACTGGCGATCCCATACGCTTCACTCAGCCACGGTATAGTTCCCTCCTCTGGGCGGGCCCGTGTCTTCCCTCCCCGCTAACCATCTTCGTATGTGTACTCCCCCTTTATAGGGTTAGTCCATATGTCTTATTGCCACCAGGTCTCCCTATTGGGCAGCAGGTGGCCTCCGCAGCGTCCTCCCTATCGGGACTGCACGCTTTCCCAACGTACTGTCGTATCTTAAATTCCTAGAACTTAACTAGGTGCATTTTTGCGACTCCCCGAAAAATATAACTAAACCTTATCAGGTAAGTAGGTGAGTAAGGGCCAGGGGACACGTTGGAGGGCTGCGTCTATGGTGATGATGGTGCGCGCACGCTTATTCTTGGCAATCCTCTCACCAATGACGTGGTAAGGTTCAGTCGCTGTGGCGTTTTCCATACATTTCCCCATAGTGGAAGTCTCCACATAGCATTGTAGTTCCCCTCCCGCTGGGGAACGAAACGGTTACTAAAGTAACCCTCGTTCCCCGAGGGGGGGAACGGAAATGCTATGTTTCTTTGCCACAGCGATTGCGCCTTAGCTGACAGCTGTAGTTCGGCTTCTTCGGCTAGAAAAGGTATGGTTTCACGGCAGAGCTGGCATCTTATAGACAGACTGATTGTGATTGCTGCCAGCTGTGCGCGCTGACACTGCCAACTCATTGGCATTTAATTGGCCCGTTTTATTACTCTTCAGATGATTGGCTTTCTGATGAAATCCCCATAGTGGAAGTCTCCACATAGCATTTCCGTTCCCCCCCTCGGGGAACGAGGGTTACTTTAGTAACCGTTTCGATTTCACACTACTCTCAGTCAGCTCCGTGGCCAGGTTTAGGAAGGTTCCTTAGAAAATGTAATAGGTTATGTTACGTAATTAATTGTATTTCAGATATAATACTGTTTTTGAAATTAAATGCATTGCTGTAGCAGGAAATACTGGCATGTACTGCATCAGTGCTGGAAAAATTATATATTTACTTAGTTACATTTGATTAGTGTCCTTTTTGCTTCTTGATAGGCTTTTGCTTTTAAAATGAATGAAATGAAAGGGAAATGAACATTGTCATCATTTTATCACTTTTCTTGTTTTAAACATTTATTAGTTTCTTCCATCTGTTGAACACAAAAGAAGATCTTTTAAAATGCTGAAAACCTGTAGACACTGACTTCCATATATTAGTTTTTCTTACTATGGCTTTTCCCAAATGGTTTATGTAGCTTTCTTCAAAATATATTCTTTAGTGTTTAACAGAAGAAAGAACCTCAAAGGTTTGCAACCACTTAGTGATTAATTTTCATTTTGGGTGAACTGTCCATTTAAGGTTCGAGTTAAGAGGGGGAGGAGATTCAACCAGTAAGGGGAGAGAGTGCTTTTTTGACAACTCACTCAACCTAGATGCAAAAAGCCAATGTTGAATCATGGTTTGTTACACTTTTCTTATTATTATTTCATTGGCTTGTTATTATCCATTCCATGTTTTTGACAATTCTTTATTTTTCTGGTAGATAAATATACGCTGAAGCAAAGTTGGTCATTTTTATATTAAATGAAATATTTCAGATTGACCAAAAACAAAAAAGCCTGACCAAATACATGTCAGTTGTAAGGAAATGTCCTACAAAGGATGGGAAAATTCCGGCAAAAGAATGTTGATTACTTTGACAATACATTACAAGGTTTTTGACAACTCTTTATTTATCTGGCAGATGAATATTGAGATGATATTCACGTGTTTGTTTCACACATATACACCAAAGCAAAGTTGGTAATTTAATATAAAATGAAATATTTCAGATTGGCACCTGACCAAATACATGTCAGATGGAAGGGAATGTCCTAAAAGGACAGAAAAATGCCTGCTAAAAAATGTTGCTCACTGGGGTATTAACTAACCAAGTGAAAGTGCATCAAGGCTGCTGTCATGTCACTGAAACATTCTCCAAAATTTCTTCAAAATATGTGAAATGCCACACAACAATTAACCAAAATATTATAACCAGTCACAGGTGAAGCAAATACTGCTGATAATCTCCTAACAAGGCATTAAGATAGGCCATATAAAAGATATTAAGCAAACCATCTGTTCTTAAAATGAATGTGTTGCATACTGGAAAAAATGGACAGGAATAAAGATGCAACTTTAACAAGCACCAGATTATGTCAAGTTGATCCAAGTCAGAGTATTTATGAAATGGCCCTGGTCAGCAGTGGTGTGAAAAGTGGTCAGAGGAGGTACAGACACAAACCGACAACATAGTGTTGGGCATCCAAGACTCACCAATATACAGGATTAATGACAGCTATCCTATCTGGACTGAAAAAGCAAAAACTCTACTAGATCTACTGTGGCAAAAGCAGACCAAAAACATAAAATTTTAATAATGGATTAAGGAGGCCTGTGTCACAACAATACGGATCGTTGTCTGGAGTGTTGCACCTACTATGAGGACACAATCATCAGAACTGGATCTCAAAGCAGTGGAGGAATTTTAGGTTTGGTGAGTCCCATTTCCTTTTAAATCATGTAGGATGTGATGGCACCAGGACACACTTGTGTGATGCTTTGGGCAAATATTTGGCCTGGGTCGTTATTTATATTGTGGTAAATTTGACACATAAATTTGATACCTAAAAAAATACACCTTAATGACAATGTTGTTGGAGGAAGTGGCTTCTTTCAGCAGTACAGTGCACTCTGCCACACTGCATGCATTGTTTGGGGATTTCTGAAGAACATTTTAATCTGTTGAAACGGCCTGCAAATTTCAGACCTCCAACTGATCATTTGTGGCATGTGCTTGACCTACATGCAGCTTGTAGGACTATAGAAACCTCAGATACATAGGACATTTTCTGGAGTCTTGTAGAGTCTATACCTCAATGGGTCAGTTCTGTTTTAGCAGTGCACGGACCAACAGACATGTTTCTGCTCATCATTGTAGAAAAAACGTGTATATGCTGGTATACAGTGTAAAAAAAGACCCAAACAGTTTATTCAAATGCATCTTTATTCACTTTTGTCTTATGTAAAGAGTTCTGTACATGCACAGTATCACAGTATTTGCTAATATAGCAAAGTCCTGTCTTTTAATTATTTTTATATTACAAAGATTGATGACAAAAGCTTTAAATCAATGACAATATGATTTCCTTCTTTTAGATGTCATCTTTCCTGAATGACTCTATAACAGATAAACATTCCATTACCTTTTACCGAAGGAAAATACAGGCTCCTTGTCACCTCAGTACAAACAGTAAACATGAGACGAGAAGTGAATAGGTATTTTCCAATGTAGAGTTATTGTGATGAGCGGGATATCTCTAGATTCTCTAATTGTGAATTTCAAACTGCTATAGAACCTTGAGTTCATATTTTTTTAACCTTTAGTATGAAGAAAAACTATCTCAGAATATTAAATACAAGTGATTATTAAGCCAAACAAATCCTTTTGTCATTGTAAACCAGTGTTAATGGTAAACTGATTGGCCTTTCTGTAAAATAACACGATAATAAGAAAGAAATATTTTATGCTCTTTCAGATTACCAACAGAATTTAACCCACCAACCAAAATTAAATGTGTACACTCAGTCATTGTGCAGACTCTTGAAATTAAAGCGCCTCCTGTCTGTGAAGCTCTGCATCTACAGAGAAAGCAAAATATTAAAGCAATACTCTACATTATCATTTTTAATGAATTACACGTACTGCACAATTTGTAATCCCGTAGGACATATCACACATTTGAAAACAGAAAATCACACATTCTCACCTGGCTAGGGTCTCTTGTGAAGTATCTCTTCTCTACCACCTAAAAGAGACAAAATAATTGAAACTCAGAATTTATATGTACATTAATATTGAGCAACAAAGATTCAATACGATCACATTGATGAATACTATATTTTCATTGAAGTCTCTACCTTATCAAAAAATCGACTCAATTTAACAGCATTTGATGAACCAGCAGCAAGATACCGTGGATTTGTACAATCCTGAGAAGAAGAAAAAACAGGAAAAGTTCAAAAAGAACAAAATAAATCTCAAAAGGACAAGTTTTTAATCCATTTTATGGTATTAGTTTAGATAAAGCTTAGATTTTGAGAGCACTAAAAAGCACCCACCAGGTTGATCTCTTCCGCATTGAAGTCTTCAGATAGAAAGGCAGTTCGGGTCAGGACATCGTTCCTCTTGTTATCCGGGATCTGATCAAATTTGGTGCCAATTAGCAGAAGTGGAACAGCGTTCTCTGCAAACTGTTCTCTATCGTAATCACTGAAAGATCAAAACATCATAATAATCGTATTTTAACATTTCTAGGATAGATCACATGAAGTACTTTTGGATAGGCTGTAGGAAAAATGATGCAGAAGATCTCAGTGAAGACGTTTATGCAGCATAGCAGTCTCAAAGTATACCGTAGTACCCTGAGGCAGTGACCTAAACTCAGATAAAAGGCACTAAGCCCCCATGAGGGCATAACTGTACACAGAAACATTCACTAGTCCTCAAAAATAAATTCGAAGTAATTGGATAAATAAACATGTCACCTTTCACTAGAAAAGTACTCAGTGTGTTGTCTACCTGCTGCTGTACTGGAGGTGTTTCATTCACTGTGTGTCGAGGTAACTCTTTAAACCACTAGCCTGGAAAATACCTTGGCAATTATTTTTGTAGTATTGATGTCAAACCAAATTGTGAAGAATCTAGATTTTTGTTGAATTTGTTTTTAAAATGGATGTCCCAAACTATATGCACACCTCATGCAAATATTTTACTCTGGCCCTTTTGGAGTTTTGTACCATTTCTCAGAAAAAGTAGGCATTTAGGCAAATAATTTGTTATTTCCTGTCACAAATACACTAATATTAATAGACAGCATATTCTTACAGTCAACGTTTTATTCTATATAATTGCTGTGGCAGACATGTGCCACGTCATTTAATCACTAATATATTGAATTAGTTAAATTAGTTAGTTACATTAGCAACATTTCATTTGGTACTCTTAGTCAATCTGTTGATTGGTAACTTTGCAAGTACTCTAACCCTACCTATTCTCTAATGAACGATAATTGATGTAGTTACAAACCAAATATTAACGTCGACTCACCCGTTTGATACGATGATGCCAGTTGGAGAAGAGTCTTTGCTCAGAGCCTCCAGTGACCAGCGGTATAGATTCTGCGAGGATTTCTTGTTAGTCAGATCGTGAACTAAAATGATACCTGGAAGTTTAAAAAGAGAGCAGTTTAGTATCAATTAAGTCATCACAAATATTCCGGATTTTTTCCCCTCTATGTATATATTAGTGCTTCACAACCACAATAAATTATTATTATTGCAATTATAGTATATTAAATATCCATATCGCAGAGAGGAGTGATTAAATTACATTTATATTATGTGCCAAGCATTAGTGTGTTGCAATGGTTAGATGGTTTATCCATATTTGACCAATCAGATATGGCCTTACTATTTTTATATCAGCTTCCCCAATTAGTGCAATTATGCTATTTGATAGACTGGACCCAAAAGGTAAACCTAGTGCCTCAAAGCAGAATAAATACTAATGGCGGAAGTAGCAATTAGTACTCGGGAATCAGAATAATAACATCTTTCAAGGTTTTCAGAGTTTTTAATTCTAGTAGTTAGTAGCTCTAGTAATAGTTTTTAGCTACAATAGTTTTAGCCTGGATTAGATTCAATTAGATCAGAAAAATATCCATTATCTTTTTATTTTGATATGATCATTAAATAAATAATTGTTAAAAGTAGATAATAAAAATGGCATTTCACAAGGAAAATGTTAAATCACAATTAATTTTGTATCATTAGCAATACTCAACAACATAATATATTTTCCCATTATCATACAGCCCTGGTCCACATTTAAATACATCTTTTCATCATTGTGTCTGATACTTAACCATTAACTGAATTGTAAAACACAGCTCTGGTGCTTTTAACACTGCTGGCACTGCCAACAGATCCTCCAACATCCCAGAGTTCAATGTAGAAAGCCTTCTCTTCTGGAGTGCCTTCTCTGTAGTCGTGAACCTGTGCAAAGAATCAGGACTCACTTTGTAATTTTCTTTAGGTTTATCGCTTAGTGATTTGAAATGAATCACTTCTAATTGACATTGTACCCTGACGTCCACTGAGCATCCCACAGTCCATGAGGGATTCCCTAAAACTTGGTTCTGGCAAAGGAGATGTACAAGAGAGGACTTCCCTACTCCTGTAAACAGACAAACAGCACTGATCAGAACAGGATTATCGATGTTCACAATAATTTATTTGAATGTATTAAAAATACAATCAGATAAAGTTCCATTAAACAATGAATACTAAAAAATAAAACGAACATAATATTTCAGGAGTGCCAGCTATTATGTGGAGGGCTAACACATAGCTTGACTATAACATTATATGACGTTTATTATATGACGATGCACAATTTAAATGTGCATTTGCATTATATTAAGGAGGTTAACAGAAAACAAGGTCGATAGATTATTTTGATAAAGTTTATTACCAGAATCTCCCAAAACCAACACTTTCACCCTGTCCAAAGATGCCATTTCTATCCGGAAGTACACTGTGTAAACTTACGTGTATGACAAAATAAAAGTTGCTGATATACGTGAAACAGTCACTGATCTAATAATAGAGGATTCTATACAGATCAGTGGACGCAGTACGTAAAAGTAAATAAAAATGACATCTTTTTGAACATCAATTAAACATGTATAAAATAAGGTTATATTTATATTACATTAAGTAATTGATCTTGTGTGATATGTTGTCGAATTTGTAATATTGCTTGCATAAAGCCAAAATGATTTGGGTTAATAATATAATATAATATAATATAATATAATATAATATAATATAATATAATATAATATAATATAATATAATATAATATAATAAATATAATAATCTCGACGTTTTCTTCGATTGTCTTTTATAACACTTCCTTTTTGAACCGGGGCGGGATTTGTGACAAAGCAGGAAGAGGCTTTTTGATAGACATCACAGAAAGCCGGTGTGTTTTACTGGACTTCTGAAGGAAACAAGGACCCATGGCTGTTAGAGGAATGAAATTGTCGAGTGTCTGTTTTCTGCTTTTATATTTGATACTGACCGTATTTGCTGGGTAAGTAAATATCGTATGATTTCACGTTTAGGTTTAGTTGATTATAAACTCGGTACTCTGGCTGGTACACATGTTTCACTGTGATTGGTCTACGCCACTGTCCGTGCATCATGCTAGTGAAGCTCACCAGAAACTACTTCACATTATCTCTTTCATTTAATGCACTCCAATACAGAGTTTTAACAAGCGGGTTGTTGTTTTGTTTAAAATACGACGTTGCTTTTTTCTTCTGTGAATCTGCATGTTTATGTAACTGTCACATTTCTTTCCGAAATATCTGAAGCTGCGTATTGTTATTGTTGTTGATTTTTATTGTTCTTATTGATCGTGATGTAAAATGTTAAGTAATTAAACGCCAGTATCCACGTCTGTTTCTATCTATCGGTATTTTGAATGAATGAATGAATGAATGAATGAACGAATGAATTGGTGTGTGGTTCAACATATTTCTGAAGTCGTGTGTGTTTTCAGGAGGGACTTCTACAAAATTCTGGGGGTTAGTAGATCAGCATCAGTCAAAGACATTAAGAAAGCCTACAGAAAGTTGGCATTGCAGCTTCATCCAGACAGAAACCAAGATGACCCAAATGCCCAAGACAAATTTGCAGACCTTGGAGCTGCGTACGAGGTAAGCTATTTTATTTTAACCATAGACCGTTTTTTAAACAAGTCCTTTTAACTGGAATCTGCTTTTGTTGTTGTTGTTGTTACGCTTCGTATGTTGAACAATGCTAATTTCTTTACTCCATATTATATATGTTAAAATGATCTGTATTGTGTAATGACGACTTGGTTAGTCATGCGAACAGTATTCGTAGCTTTAATACAGATATCTAAATTGACGATGTTTTGCGTCATTATCATCATATATCATATTTCCGAACAAAACATCAGTAGAATCCCCACTGAAATTAATATGATCAGCATGAGCGTTGTTGTTAGAAACGAATCCATGGAGCTCTTTGATTGGTTGGATGAATTGTGTGGCCGCCTCTGATTGGTTGACACATCTGCTTTTTCTTATTCATAAGATGTGTGACGTGGAGCTCTACTGTAGCGTGTAATAATATACAATGTATGCTAAATTAAATTGTTACACAACTGTTTTTTTTTTCTATT